>MZNV01002919.1:0-44022 GCA_002081555.1 Protostelium mycophagum | reverse complement strand
TTGACGGATCAGAGCAGCAAATTGGTCTATCCACCAATGTCTACCTGAATGCAAAGTCATACTCTGCCAAAAAAAGGTCAAGCATCCATGAATATTGTGGCCATTGTCACTTTAGATGGGAAAGTGTTATGGTTATCACTGTCATACCTTGGAGTCAATAATGATAACTACATCATCCGTGATTGTGAGTCCAAGCTATGATCGATTTTTGGTGGCGAATTTGGCTTTGGCAATAATGGTCTCGGTGGCCTGGACGACGTTGGTATTGCAATATGTCCAGTGGGCGCCATTGATGAGACAGTCTCCAAAAGGATTTCCTCCTACCGTATCATGGTGGAGCGTGTCTTTGGACAAATGAAGCAGTGGAAGGCAGTATCACAAGAGATCCAATTGAAGCCACTCAAAAACCTCGAGAAACTGAAGCAGAGACACCATATGATCTGGACGATTGTTGCTGTGTTTGTGAACACCTTTGTCTCGATGTAGATGAATAAATGGCCAATATATTCACTTTTCTGACTTTTCTGCCTGTTGCAACACAAAAGATCGCCCAGATTCTGGAAAATTCTGGAAGGGAGAAAAATGTCCATTCTTTTTGATTCTCAGAACTGACAACGGAATTGTTTTGAAATAGCGGACACCTTCCGGGTGACAGCTGTCAGGAAAAATTTGAGAAAGCACTCCAGACAAAGCGAAGTCCAAGGCGTCTGTTTCCAAAATGATGGGGAGTCCGGTTGTATAATGTCAAACAACATCAGGAAGAACATCAGCCGAGAGGATTTTCATCCTCGACAGCCTCTCGAGCTTGACTGGGCTGATATGAGAATCGGACCTTCTTTATCATGGGTCTTAGACAAAACAGCCCGATTCTTTCCCTATGACGGAATTGATCAGATTCGTGATAAAACTGGAGAGAGAGTGCGTACTCTCAACAAAGAGGGTTTATTCAAATGGAAAATGTGAGTGTGATGTCCATCACACATTTCTTGTCTAAAGAGGCCAGTACTAAGCGTGTCCTCCTCATCGATGGGCCCCAGAAATGTGGTTCTGGTCCAAATTTTCTCAGTAAGATCAGCCGATTGATTCTGTGCCGCAATAATATTGTTAACCTTCGAGAGGTGATCAACTCTTTTTTCCATCATAGAACAAAACTGAACCCCTTTAGATCTCTCATTTTACTCACATTCAAGATTTAGACATCTCAAACAACTGCATTAAAGAACTACCTCAGGGGATGTACAATCTCTTCCATCTCAGAGTAGCTTCTAATCCTTTTCAAATCACATGGCTGATCCATGCAGACATTGAAAGCGCACGACAATCCCATCATGAATCTGAATGCATTCCACTTGAAATTGTTTACTCGTCTTAACATTCTCACTCTAGATCTACCTGCTCTGGAGGCAATGTGCACTAACCTCGATTTGAACATTCATGATCTCAACATCAATGAAGTATGCCAATGATTGTTGAGATGTCAACTGACATTCTAGACAATGTATTTTAATGCTGAACAAAAGATTGTCAACGGCAAATTCATCGCAAAGTTTGTCAGTGAGTATTTCTACACTTGATTGTTTGCGGTTGCGTACTGTGATATTCACGTCAATCTACCGTGAATATTTACATCTTTGAAATGTTTAATATTTTTTAAATGTTGAAATGTAATGTTGTGGAAAGTCCAACAAAATTCGAGGAATTGGTATTGCACGGATAAACCATTCTCCACACCACGGTAAAACCCTCGGTAATTAACGTGTTCATTCACGTCAACTGGGGAATCTGCCCACAATACCAATTAAATTTAAAATTTAATAATATAAATTTAAAAGTCTTTAATTTAATATTTTATTGTATTTATTGTATAGGACTCGTCCACGACCCAACTACAATCAAATTAGAAGGTAGTACAAAGTTGATTACTCTGCACAACAACTGCCAAATCGTTTTCCAGACTTTCGCGATTTCCGGCACAATGATGGTATGCCGCCAGATTCGAATTTTTGAATTTTAAACACCACCCCGACATCGTGACTGAAAACTCGCAGAAAACTCGCGGAAAAGACTACAGCGCTGTGCTGGTCCGGACTAAGCCAGATCCTCTCACATTGGAATGCAAGGTGCGTAATTTTATTTCAATAAAAATTTATAAATAAATCAGGTGACTTATACGGGAGAGGGCAAACACACGATCCATTTCAATGTATCCCAGGTGAGCTAAAAATAGCATCTCGTTGTAGACGAGATAGTGATGAACTGTAGGGGGGAGAATACCAGTTAGTCATCAAATCAGGGGGAGTCACTGTCACGCGAGAGAATGTAGAATGTCTCGAAACATGTGAGGGTTTAGGGTTTAGCCTCTTAAACATTTTGTCTGCATTTTCTGCCGGATGAAATGACTTGACTTATGGATGTCATTAATCATATCATGAAATATAGTTGATGACGTGTCACAGCCTCCTGCGCCTTCCGGTGGGGGTCGGGGGGAGGTGACAGCTGCAACCTCATCAGCATAACTCGTCCACAGCCTATGGAATCCTTAGGTAATATCACGATCAGAAAGATCTCTTCCAGCCAGCTACACACCGTTTTTGTTTCTGGAACAGGGGTCACCTTTGGCTATGGAGATGTGAGTCAATCTTGTCGTCAAAGCGCGGGAAAAAGCCGAGTGCGGGGGCGGTAATAACCGCGTTTCTCCGATGGTAGGAGTTTTGGCGTTTGGTTACCGAGTCGAGAACGCGGTAATAACCGCACCCGCACTCCACTGCTTTTATGGATGTGGGTTGTGTCAGCATCGTATTTCATGTGTATGATTTCTGGGAAATCCGCAAATGAACAAAAACCTGCTGAGAGAAACATAGATGAGGCATCTTTGCGGAAGCCGTAACATAAAAACAATTCACTATTGGAATTTAATGAAGAGAAGATCTGTTTTGATTTTTTACAGAATTCATTCGGCCAGTTGGGGCACCCTAAATCAGTGAGTCACCACGTCACCACAATATACAACACCATCTACAACAGAAGAAATGATGTGTAAACTATTTTTGTTGATACATTCGTAGGTTCCATTCATAGCAGAGCCCACGGCGACGCCCAGAGTGACCAGAGCTGGTTTAGAGGTTGTTTGTGGCAAAAAATCAACGTCTATACTCGTCGAAGGAGGTAACTATATCATTCCTCTGAGAATTCTTCATCTACAACGCTGTAGACCGAGAATAAAGGATCTTGTAATGCGATGTTGAAGAATAACAGGTGACATTTATTCCTTTGGTGACGGGAAGAACGAGATGAACCACGTGCAGAGTCTAAAGAGGCACAAGATCATAGCCCTCACCCACGCATTCGGAACACACGTCGGACTCTCCGCAAAGGGGGAGGTGACACCACCCGTCACATGTCAAATCTGACGTTTTGACAGGTCTTCACGTGGACGACTCATTCTGAGACGCCCTCGAGAGACCCCTTTCTCCATGATTTCGACGTAAAGCAGATTGCTGGAAGTTTTTCGCATATGCTGGCCGTCACAAAAGCCGGGAAGATCTACGAATGCACATACGATCACTTTAGAAAGGCTTCCACGTGGGCAGAGAGGTTGTGCGGTGTCAGAGCTGACCAGGTATCGTGTTATACGATGGTGATTCTCGCGGTTTCTTGACGTGAGGATCACGTTAAGATGCGTGATTGAAGCGGTTGGGTTGCGTGGATTAAAGATCATCAGGTCGCTTGTGGACAGACGATACGAATGGCCTTGGATACGCAAGGAAATGTGTGGACTTGGTCCGATAAGAACGTATCTGCGCTCGGCAGAAGCTATACAAAAGGTCAATTTTTTATAGGGTTTAGGGTTTAATATTCTCCGAAAGATCTTCTCATATCATTCAGAGCCGGGAAAAGTGGGATTCAATGACATGGTAATGACACATGATGACGTCATCATAAGACCACATCTGACACCCTGACAGGCAACAATCAAGCAGATTGCGGCGGGAACATATCACGCTGCGGCTCTGAGCACAGAAGGCAAGATGTACCTGTGTGTAGTTTTATTTTCGGTTTGTTTACAAAATAATATATATGTACTCTGTTACCAAAGCGTCAGCTTAACGTGACTTTTACGGTAGCATCTGTCAAAGATACGTGTGATGTCGCAGTGTTGAGTATCTACCCAGAAAATTCCAATCACACAAAACCGGTCGTTTTCAACAGTCAAAAGTCCTCCAAATCTCTCGAGAAACTGACGAATAAAGTTGGGGCAACTGCAGTTATGGCCAACTCGGCTTCGGTATCACTGAAGAAGAGTACGCACCGAAACACATGCACGTCATCCCGCAGAAAATCTACCACATCTTGGCAACCGGTCACGAGTCATTTGCAATCATCACTCCCCAGAGATCACAGCTTGGCGAGGACTTGGTGGAATTGTTCGAGTCTGGCGATTTTTCGGATGTTGTTTTGGTAAGCTCGGACGGCCGGAAGATCAAAGCGCACAAGTGCTATATCCTTTTATTATTGATTTTTTGGCCGTTAAGTTCATGCGGCTGTGCAATACTTATTATGGTTTTAAGCAAAAAGATTCTACGCTGGATTAGTATTTGTTGTAAATCACCGATTATATATTTTATTCAAAGATTACTTTGTTCTGGGCAAAGCAACGGGAGGGTGTCATCTCATGATCATGAACACATACCGAATAATATGACTCTTCCTTGACTTTTATACTGATCATGGCACGGTGTCCTCTACTGGCTTCCCTCTTCTTCACGGACAGAACCAACGAAGAGGTCAGTATTTCAACGATACATCCTCACAACAAACTCCAAACCGATGTCTAATTCTCGCAGATACAAATGGATGAGAGGGCAGAATGCATCATAAACTTTTTGCTCTTTCTTTATGGCGGGAGGATCTCTCCCAACGCCACCGAGGCCGACACGAAGGATCTCCACGCCATCGCGGTGAAATACCAATTCGCAGAATTAAGACGCGAATTCACGGTGAATGACAACTCAGCTGTGACGAAAAACACGGATGACTTTAAGAGGATTATCAATGACAAGAGGTGGCTCTCTCGCAACAATTTTTATCTTATCGACTTGTAAACTTGTGACATCGAGAGGTGTTGGATCGGATTGATGAGTGTAGGTATTCAGACTTTGAAATATTGCTGGTAAATGGTTTAGAGGAGACCGTCTTCTTTGCACATCGAGCGTAAGTTTTGAAGTGATAAGATTTGATGTCCTTTCATGTGAATTGTGGCATGATGCATCATGATCTTGTCTCACAGAGTTGAAAAAATGACGGGTGCAGGCTACTATCTCGCGGAGAATATTTCAGGAGGGTCATGAACTCCGGCATGAGGGAGAGTACAGAGAGGCGGGTTGTAGTCAGGGATTTGGAAAAAGAGACCCTCCTATGCTTGCTCGAGTGGATCTACACGGATGATGTCTCGGATCTGTCCGTAGATACCGCACTAGATCTGTTACAAGCGGTATGTCTTTACGACAAAGATCGGATGACATCATCATTCTGACGACATGAGCAGGCCGATGAGTTTGTTGCAGAGAGAAGGCTTAAAGACATTTGCTCTGCACTGGCCAGACAGGAGATGGACCACGAGACAGTGTGCTATGTGTTGCAGATCGCCATCATGTCAAATACTGCAGACTTGAAAAATGCGTGTCTCGGACTCATCCAGAGTCAATACGATTTAGTGCAGAAAACAGAAACATATAAAGATCTGCCGCAATCAGTCCGCGAAGAGATCGAGATCTTGATTAAAAAATAAATGGTGAGGAATGGACATATGAAATCAAGGTCATCCACCCTTCTATTGTCTTGTGATTTTTTTTGCTTCGGCGAACAGCGAACCATTGTTGGATCGATTTTAAAGAACATCAGGGAACGACACAAGCACCAAGATATTGTAGACGGATAAGTCACATAACCAATTTGGCGGGAAACTCATTTGAATAAACAAGTTGAGTATTTTATATACATTTATGCTCGAACGAAGAGACGCAAGGAGTTGATGAGCCAATACGCCTCTTTGAAGGAAGTGGGATTGTTGCTCACAAAGTCTTTACACACACTCTCATCTCCTCCACAGTCCTTGGCATACGACTTCCCCGCCCAATCACCTGATCTGCATTCATTTTTGCTACATCATTGAGAATGTCGATCTCACCACAGAAGGTAATGTCAAAGATGATGCGCTGCGCTGCAAAATTGATGGGAGGACAGTTCTTCTCCAACGGAAAGTAACCATCGGGCTCTCCAAATTCACCTGGAAATATTCAAAAATTGAATTCGTGTAGAGGCGGGAACACACAAGTGTTGGGTTTGCCACTGAGCAGGCTGGGGGGAAATTGTCCACGCTGGAAGTACCACATCTTGATGGAATTGTCAGCTCTCTCCATCACATATGCACCTGTCAAACGTCAGATACCAAACGTCATATGTCAAATGTCATATCACATGTCAAAATAAAATCCCAGAAATACAAAAATGACAGGATATAGACCATTTTTTTCAATTTTTGGAGCTGCTTACCGCCTCCAACTGCGTTGAAGCTGTCCCCGTAAGAATTCGTTTTTCCTGAACCTATACCACATCCTTCCCAGTGTGTATCCGTAGAGTCACAGTTTGGATTGTAACTCGTTCCAGTCTGTTTTCTGTGGATATTCAGAGACAGCAGCACATGGAGAGTCTTCACCTTGGCACATTCATTTTGCAGGGTGTGGCATCGGTATGTAAAGTCATCTGGTTTCTCACACCCTTATTAACACCTTCTATGATGTCGATCTCACCGGTGACGTCAGATCTCTTTCGCTTTTCAGTTGAAGAATAGCTTAGACTTCATACCGTCCAAAATGCAGGCCAAAGACCACAGATACTACCAGGCATGTGTTCCAGATCTAAAATGAGGAGACCTGTTTTCTTTCAATCGACAATTGTGCAGACAGGAGGCTCACCTTCTGTAAAGGTGTTCTTAGAATGTAAACGGATCGCATCTCGTCCTTGAGGTTGTATGTTCTTATAATCGACTCCCATATAGATTTGTCCCTTCTCATTAATGGAAATCAGTCCTGTACTTTGTGCATAAGCTCGATCCCGGAATACGACATGGCCGTGAGTCAGATCTTCTTCTGTAAAAAAATCAAACTGCAGCTCGGTCAGCATTATCATCAGAAAGATGACGTCACCTGATCGTAAAAATTCCAGCCTGTCCATTTCTGCTCATTAGCATAGGAACAATTAGTCTGTGCCGCCGCGAACACCAGAAAGAGGCAGAATAAGAAGAGGCTCCGCATGTTGTGTTTGTCTTCACACATTTTTTGATATCTGCTTTTTTTCGGAATGTCTGAAACACGAACCAGGAAATCAATACAAACAAATGAAAATAAATTAAATTATATAAATTTATTTGTCATTGATGTATGCATAGAATAGCAGTTTCTGTAAATGTGGAATGGTTCTCTTTAGAGATTGTCAGAACATGGTAGGTTACTGTCATCTTCTTGTTCTATTCAGTAACATAATGTGTTCTGATTTTGTTCCATCACGGACGGCAGGTATCTAACAGGGCCTGTCATCAGCTGCTACAACATCCAACGTAAACTGTTGCTGCATGGTCATGTGAGAGCTGGGTGTCAGAGGTTGTTAGCCTCTGTTCAGAGAAAAAAATAAATAGACTGTGTTCTCAGGACCTGTACATGACGTGTGTTCTGAATGTGTTTATTACATTATGTGTAAATGCCAGCAAGGCTGTCCAAATTCACCGTTTGACATCCATCCATTAGCAAATTCGTCAAAATTGAGCTCTCCATCCTTGTCTTTGTCTGCTACCTCCATGATGTCATTGACCATTTTCTGTCTTGATCAGGATGTAAATGGGTTGTAGTGCGTGATCACCTCAGTTCTGGAGAACAGTTCTGGGTGCCACTCGACTGATTCGAAGCCGCTCACTCCTTTGTCAAATCTAAAGTGGGATTTCTGCCTGGCTAAAAGGGTGTTATAGAGCTCTTCACGGGTTACGTTATCGTGATCTCCTCGAAAGACCTTGAAAGTCATCTTTATCTTCTTCATTTGGTCCTGGCCTGATTTTGATCAGTCCCGATACCCGATGGACAAAATGAGTGATAATCCTTCGGCTCACCGTACAGAATGCCGTAGAATTCCAACATTTCGTCCTCATCCACGGTACCAGATTTATCTTGGTCGCAAGCTTTGAAGTATCTCTTAGCCAGCTCATCCTCTGTTCCATTTGTGCAGAGGGCGTTCACGTAGTCAGACTTTGCGATCTTTCCGTCGTTCATTTTAAGTGATTTTGCGAGTGTAAGAACCCTCTCTATATCGCTACTCTTCAGTTTGTGATCCTCTTTCCAATTCTTAAGCTTCGTCTCACTCTCCTTCTTGGAACCGTGCATGCTAGAAACATCATTACCCATGTCGCTCTTGTGGTTATGGCAGGAAATGTGAGTGTATCCTGTCGTATTTTGAATCACATTTTCACTGGTTTGTTTTGACAAGCTCATGTTAAACTCACGGGAAGAAGCGCGATATCTTACCGTGATTATTCCGACGAGGATCGATTCCACATACCCGGCCATGGCTCCCCTGCTGGTTTGTGTAATACAACGGGGATAGGTTCCCATCTATGCTTGGTTTATGCAGGAGTCCGCTCGGACAGAAGTATAGTATTGAATAAGCATGAGGTTTCGTTTCAAACTGTTTTTGGATCGAAAGACCTCTCCATGTTCAAAGAGAGAGCAGAAGTTGGAAGCAGAAGGGTCACTGAGCACATAACTGTACCTGTTGTGGAGGATACAGAATATGCCCTTGCCGATATATGCCAGCAGATTGATCTCACAAAAACAATACGCTCTCTTTGCTTTTTTTAAATAAAAATCTACTCATTTATTCTGCATTTTTGAACATGTACAACTGCGTCTAATTTTAGCCCAAGACAGCTTGCAGAAAACGGTGTACACCATGTGCACGGACGGTTGTAATATCATAAGCTTGAGATCTTGAAAATTTTTCGAGTTTTTCGAATGACGACCTCAGAACATCAAATCCTTCACAAAATGGACATAGTGGAACATCAATTGAATACAAAAGACACCAAATTTCTGCATGTCTCATTGGACAAATCAACCGTTACCTACATTGGGAAAGGCAGCCATTCTCACGATGTTGGGATATCCTTTCTTCATTCCTTTGTAATTATACTTCTTCCTTAATTCTATCACGCGATAAGAACGATCAATCCCTTATCTATGGACAAATTGATTGCATATTTCGAAGTGACAATCAATAATAGAGGTTCTAGAGGGTACTTTTGATATTTTTACGTGATGATCCGACACATGTAGGTCTATATGTGTGGGTCTGAGTCAAACAGAGTATCAACACAACAGACAGCCTGGCTGGGATGCAGGGTCAGTTGCAGCTTTCAAAAAGTATCCAGAAATTTTGGTGCAGAGCGCCACACAAAATGATTATCATCTTTTGATCGATGATTTATGAGTCTGCAGCTCTTACAGTATCGACTGTTCTGATGGAAAAAAATTGAATGGCAGCATGCAAGGAGAGACATATTCCCAGCCTTTTGTCACTGGTGACGTCATAGGTGAATACCCAAAAGAATGTTCCATACAGGCCCAGATGGACACAGTCTTCATTTAGTTCTGGCCAGTTATTATTTTTTCTTGGATATTAATATTATATCACATTCAATTTTGTGGCGACAACGATACCATGTGCTGTTCACAATCTCTCATAGAACAATTTAATTTCAAAATATAAATATAAATAATGAGCGTGATCAGGATGTGGAATACACTACAAAAAGGGTGAAATCTTCTTCACAAAAAACGGGCAAAACCTAGGCGTGGCCTTCCGTAAAGTGAAAGGTACTTTGATCTTCAAATAAAAATTCCTTTGTAAATCATGATGATGACGTCATCAGGGGAATTTTACCCTACGGTGGGGTTGCATAGCCAGGGTGAATCTGTCACTTTTCAATTCGGTGAGACGAAGCCATTTCAGTTCAACGTGCAAGCCTTGATGGAGGTATGTAGAGGATAAATATTATCGATTTATGGTTTGAAATATTGAAATTGCAAAAGAAGTTTAATCATCAAGGTTTGCAACATTTTATCACTGCAGCTTTTGCGCACAGCGCATCAAAATGACACGACGTAAAATGACATGACGTAAAATGACGTCATCACCATCTCATACGATCTCACATCACATCAGGAAGAGAACCAACAGATATTCAAAGAAATCGAAGAGCAAGTTGTCAGCAGAGAGCAGATCCACAGATTGGTCAAAGATTATTTATTATATCACGGCTATCAACAAACTCTCCAAGCTTTTTCTTCCGGAATTTCTGGTGAAGATTCCATGAACAGTTCCGAGAACGACCCGTTGTATTCCACACTACAACAGCGTCAAGGTGAGATGTCATGAGATTGTTGGGGAAGTAAAACTGAGATATCTTAGAGATCAGAGGATATATCATGAATGGTGACATCATGAAGAGTGTTCAGTTGATAGAAGAAAATTTCCCGCAGCTAACAGAGGACGCCAAGTGCATGGTCGCTCTACAATCACAATATTTCATCGAATTAGTCAGGTATTTAATTTCAATTTAATTCGACCAAATGAGATGGTCAACATCTCTTCAGAAAATCACATGAATAATAATAAAATAATAAATGTCAAAGGGACAACAAGACTATGGAGGCGATTCAATACGCACAGAACATTAAAAAATCCGAAGATATAGAAGAGGATCTCCCAAAGATATTCCAGCTGTTAGCCTACGAGAAGCCAGAAGAGTCACCTCTTAAAGAGTTCTTCTCATCACAACAGCGAGAGAAAGTCGCCGACCAAGTCAATCAAGCCATAGTTGGTCCGCATTCTTTCATGTTTGTTTTGTCTGTTCAAAAGTATATACTATATCTTATACAGTATATATACATATTATATAATATAAAGTATATACTGTATATATTTTGATTGCTTCGCCTCAGGCGTAAATATGTTCTGATTTTCCGGGAAACGTCCATCTACAACGTTTCATTGTAATGAGACGATCTAGGTCTTGTGGAGAAGAAGGAATGTAAATTGGAAAAATGTATGAAACAATTATTCGTCACACAGAAGATGATCCTCCAAAAGAGCGGCTACAAGTCTGAGCCTTTCAACATAAATAAATATCTGTGAGTTGTAGAAGAGCACGTTTATTTGGACTTCAAGTGGTCGTTCCTGCGGTAGTCTTGCATGAGGACAGAAAGGGTCCAGTAATTCAGCCCCGCAAATATTAATCCTGATCATGTTATTTTCGATTTTTTATGGAAAATATTTTTTCAGGTTTTTTTCATCAAGAAAAAATTGCAAAATTTTTTTCCAAAAGTGGTACCGTGGAATGGGTCGACAGACGATAGTCTTATGAATGTCTCAGAGTTTTTGAAGCCATATAAGATGGCGAGATTGGCGTAACTAAGTCCCAAACATGATATCATATTTCCCAGTCCATTCATCTCTCTGATGTACCTCTCATCATGCATCCAAGTCTTGATCATCTGAAGAAATTAAAATTTTAATTTACGAAATACGATGAATAAATATTGTATTTCTTTACCTTTTTAGAGTAGAACCATTTTGTGACGATTAACTCAAGTGAAAAGAACAGACAGTTGATCAATGCCCAGGCGATCCATTGCCATTGTAGATCGTGCCACAGTCCCACAAATAAGAAAACGATCCATATGGTGTATATTTGTGTATTTCTTCCTGAAAAATATCACATCTATTTTGTTTATAAATAATCATCACGTTGTTGATTTCTACAGACGATACAAATCTATACGATGATCACGAATAGATGTTACCTCCAAGGGGGATATAAATATATCTGGTGATCCATTGATTGAATGACGCGTGCCAAAAACGCCAAAACTGTCCAAACGTGTGTGAACTCCACACACACCTCGCCATATTCTCCGGAGAATCTATTCCATCCAACAGCGCAACACCCCTGAAGAATCTGACATCCACGTGTCAATCTGACGTTCATGACGTGTGGTGACGTCATACCTCCATATCACGTGGAATTTGAGCCACATAAAGATCAAAGCACCACCACTTGAGATGAGTATATCGATAGGTTTCCATTCTGGCCTCATCCATTCACGATGATAACTCAATGCATATTGGTAGCTGAGTACTTGTCATATTCTTATGCCACAAAGACCATTTATATAGTCTCTTCGCCTCTCTTATGCTTACGGTGATACCCCGTTTGCACAATGAAATATTTCGGCCAAAATTCAATTTTAACAGAAGAAATCATTTTGTTCTTGAAAAATGATAGGATTGACTTACAAGAAATGAGTGTATATATCTAGAACCACAAAGTACAAGCACACCTTAGCCAAGTAGTATATTTTGTACATCATGCGATAAGTTGTAGATGGTCTGTACACCTGCATCTCTCATCCTAATATTCCCAGAAATTTTCATCAGAGTTCCATCTACAACTAACCTGATTTATGAAGGCTTGAAAAGTGATTATGGGACCGGCAATAAAAAGTGGAGGATATGAAACGTAAGAGATATACTCTAGAAATCCAAAACTGTTCTCATCCTCTGGTACAGTCTGCTGTGCCGCTTTGTACTCGTCTTGAGTCGGCCTCTCCTTTGTGTATCAATAATCATCTACTCGTAAACATTGGATATTGATCTTATGTGCAATACATAAAAGTTTAACTTGTGAAAATATTTTAATATTATATTATACGTTTCGAAACCACTAAACGCGGCTGTGTTGTGTTTAGCTTCCAATGAAATGGTGGAAGATGACAAGTGAAGACCCACCTCCGGCCTGTTTAGCGACGTCTTCCAATAAAAGTCTAAATTGAAACTTATATTCCTCAGCAGAGTCAACCTCCAATAAACATGCCAAGGCAGCAGACCAGAAAATAAATTCACGCTGAAATAGGACCAAAGAGATCTGTAACCGCCGTAGTAATCACTAGACACCAGCACCAACACATTTAGAGTCCATGTGAGTAATGGATTGAGACGGCTGTTTCGGAATGTCTTGGCGATGAAGTAGTTCAAAAGGCAGGCGCCTCCCCAGAAGATGATGTTCTTTCTGAAATGTTGAGCGATCATCAATAATCGGAACGAAAAGTGTTGTCTCACAGCGGGTTTGGATATTATAAATTCTCATTAAATCTAATTATAAATTAATCTCTTTACCCATGAGCGTATGTGACAAAGCCAATGCCTGTACAGGCATAATAAAGAAAGACCTTCTTATGTCTCGCGCTATTTCCTCCATCATCCTTCGCCTAACATAAATTAACAATGAGAACACACGGTACATCACCTTTATGGTCAATCTCTTCACAATGTTTGTGATGACAACATATATACTGAGACCAACAAGCAATAGAGGGAAGTATTTTCGAAAGTCTCTCCACTGAAAGTCAGATTCATCCTGAATTTTTGAGAATTGATCAAAGAGCAGCACATACCCTCATGCGATCCATGAACCAACCTGGTCTGATTCCTTGCGCAAAACGTCCACCACTGTTATATTCTGTAAAAATTAATCAAGTGATTTTAATTAAATCTTTCCAGGGCTGAATCACCTTCGCTCTTGACATACATCTTATACATGAAGGCGACTTGAAGCAGTGACAACAAGGCGATATAGAAGATGTAGCGGGGTGTGCCTCTTTGAGAAGGAATTTCCTTCGAGCCAATCTTCTCCTTTAGGTCCTCATCCCTCTTATTGATGTAAGGGATAGCCGACATGGCATGAAATTGAAATCAAATGATTTGTTTTTTGATCGACGCGATGTGATTTCTACAAATCAGATCATTAATTCCAAACAAAATGTCAACACAAGGAGAGAAATTGAGCACTGTCTATGTGAGCACAGGCGCTGATCTCTTTGGCAGTCGTCTTCTATCCAATCTCTCACCGTTACAACCTAAGACACACTTAAATGAAGAGTTTACAAGTCTTTACAAGCACGATGAAGAACAAGTCTTGGCAATTCTTTCAACATCAAAGAAGGAAAGTCCTTTGGTGGAATTCTTTAGTGCTGGTCCACAAAATGTGACAGTCGCCGTCGTCACAAAGAGATTAGAGACAGAGGTGAGATCATTTTCTCATCGAAAATCTGCAGATCAACTGATTTTCATATCAGGCTGCAAGTCTTCTTGCCTTTCATTTATCTCAATTTTTGTCACAAAGAGGAGCGACCTCAGTGTTCTTAGTTGGATATTTACCAGCCACTGCGACACCAGCGTCCAGAAACAAAGTTCAACTATTTTCCTCCAAAACTTCCTCCGACACTGGAACATTAAAGAAGGTGAGCGATCATTTGTCTGATCATTATTTTGATAAAACATCATGATTCGAAATATAGAGAATTTTGTTATACTGTTGATTGCCTTGGATGATCCTCCTTAACTATAATCAGCTCGAGGAAAATGGTAAAATAATCCGATCAGCTGGTGGGATCTCAGGCTGCCACCTCACCTCCAGTCTCCTGCACAATCTACGTGTCCT
Organism: Protostelium mycophagum; assembly: GCA_002081555.1. Taxonomy (NCBI): domain Eukaryota; phylum Evosea; class Variosea; order Protosteliida; family Protosteliaceae; genus Protostelium; species Protostelium mycophagum. Next base: position 29,420 of record MZNV01002919.1, on the reverse strand, counting down.
CTCTGTGCCCACTTCTCTGTTAACTGTGGCTGGGGCCTCCAGACCTCATGACGTCACCACAGAGGGAGAGAAGGTGAGGCACAATCATTCGGTCCTTCTGATTGTAGATAGACTTTGGTGGACAATTTATTGGAATTGTTTAAAGAAGAAGGCGCCGAGTTGTGCCTCGATTGGGACACATTCAAAACCACAAACTTCAAGTGAGTAGAAGTAGCTGCAGCTTGTTTGATTTCCAAAACTATATAAGAACCACAAATTGTCTTCATTTGGAATCATCAAAATAAAACAATATCATAAAATCAAATCATTTATTCATCTGATTTTCGCAGGAGAGAAGACCCAAAGAACAAGAGAGAAATGGTCTCACAACTTTATCTATAAATGGAGCGAAAGTCACTCTTCTATCCTGAGATGTGGCCTCAGTGCCCTCAAACTGTTGATTAACTTGTCGTCTGCTGCACCTTCTGTCTCTTTCAAATTGATGTGGTTACAAGCGATGCATTTCTCTGCAACTGCAGAGAACCCTCTGCCTGTCATCTTAACACACAACCTCACACTCAGATCCTCCAGCTTCGGACAATGCCGTGATAGCTTGATGTGTCAGTTTGACACTCATGACGTTTACATCGTTGTAGAGATGCATTCTCCTACCTGGTAGAGGGTCTTGTCGGTCAGACCGAAATTCCGCATGAGATTCACAGAGATAAAGCTGGGCAATCTTTTCAAGTTGAAAGCTTCGTCTGTGACCTGTCCACAATGGCTGATGTCTAGTCGTTGTAGTTTAGTCAAACCCTGCAAATCTCAATGAAATTTCGATGAGAATTGGTGGAAATATACCGTGAGGACGAGCTGTGCGCCAATGTCTGTTATTGGTGTTGAGAAGATGACGAGTGTTGTGATTCTGTTCATTGCGGACAGATACCGGCAACATTCGTCGTCCAAAACTGGAACTCCTGAACCTTTCAGCACTTTTATGCCACAAACGACAGGTCCACACAGTTGTAGATGTGAATCATCACCTGATATATCCAATTCAGTGATGAATTTGTTGTTTTTAGACATTGATTCGAAGGATGCAGCTCTTATTTTGGTGAGGGCCAAGTCCATGTACCGAAGTGCAGGGTTTCCCACGGTGAGTGGAACCACTGAATTGTCTGATATATGCTTGCAGCCCCCAAGCGAAACTCTTTACAGATGTCAGTGATTGTTTTGGTTACAACATTCACCTCTCCAGGACGAGACATTTTCCCGCCAAAAATTTCAACCCCGAATCGGTGATCATCTTACAACCGAATAGATTGATCTCTTTAAGTTGTGGTGCGGTATTCGCTATCACTTTGATGGATTGGTCTGTGATCAAGAGAGAGTGCTTCAGAACAATCCCCCTGTCTATTTTTAGTCTTGAATTGACCGCATATGTACAGACAGATCTATTTTTAGCTTTCAGCGCTGCAATGTTGTGTGAAAATCAAACAACCGGTTGTAGATAAACAAGACTTACTTCAAACTCCTTATCTTGCTGAGCATAAATATCAACGACACTTCTGAGAGGGCCGTGCACCTGAAAGACTTAGAAGACTCATATAGAGATGAAATACCTCGCAATGGAGAGGTATTCCAAGTGTTGGTGCAAGACCGTATTGGGTGAAAATTCTGGCGAGTTGTATTCGTCCAAAATCAACCTCTGCAATGCCGGCAAATTGTCGAGGACTATCGTTCCTGGAACATGTGAACGAAATTTCATTGAAATTCCGTACCTTTCAGGGCGGTGACGTCCAATGATGTGAGGTGCGGTAACTCCACTTTAGACAACAGTTGGAATGGCTCTCTCACCTTGGTCCTGCACATCTTGATTAATTTTTATCGAAGTTTACAAGAGATTTCGGATATTACCTCGCGAGTGACAAGTTGGTGAGGTGAGGGGTGTGCTTCCCCAATGTCTTTATCACATTCTGAAAGGCCAGAGGAATCTGTGCGAGATTAATCGTCCTTAAGTTAGTACTCTTCTACAACGAGTCAGTGATATTCTCTGTATATACATTCAATGGCATTTATTAATACATAACCGATCCGATGATAGTGAAAACTCACCCTGATGAGGGGTAGAATGGTATCTTCGCGGATTTTCAAGCAGTTTTCCAGGTTTAAACAAGTCAACAGCTCGTGGGTTGTGGTCAAAAATAGATTGTCGGAAAGTGACAGGCAGTCACTCATCTCCAGGTCTCTCATGAAGGGGGAATCTAAACTGAGATTCTACGATATTTCAGTGAAATTTCGTGATGATCTACGAGTCACCTCCAACCCCTTGCATTCTTTTGCGTGGACGGATCTCATTTTCAAGTTGAAAATCTCCAGGGTTCTGACGAGTGGAAGGCGGTTCAATCGGAGTGTGGAGAGGGCTGAGCAATTTTTTATGATGATAGCTATTAAATTACTGTGGACTCTCACACATCCACTCAGGTCAAGAGATCTGTCAAACATGTCAATCTGACGTCACACTCATAGTTTTTCCGATCTATTTTTAGATCCTCCACGCTAACCGATGACGTGATCACCTCAAGGCGGGTAGTTGGTATCTACTGTGCATGAGAATAGCTCCCACCCCGATGTTAATCGAATTTTGACATTCCAATTGTTCTAGAGTCGGACATGACAATGATGACATCTTGAATTGGTGGCAATATCTCGCACTCAATCTACAATGATCAGATATCTCATCCTGCCAATAAACACAATAGCATCACCTTCTTATAGACGAACAATGCGAAAGGACTTCTTTTAACTCGGTTTCGCACCAATCTTGGCAATAGTCTAAATTTAGTTCCTGCAAAATGAGCGTTGTAGTTATAGTTGTAGATGGGAAAAGTCACCGGAATCTTCTTGAACATGGGCTGCAGGAGTGGGAGTAAATTCGGTTGTAGTTCGACGAAATTTCCCAGAAAAAGAAGGCGGGAATGATAAGGTAATAACTGTTCTATGAACGCGGTGGCATCATCAACTGATTCGTTGTAGATGTGTAATAATACTGAAGCGCTGGCCACTTTTGTGTCGAATGTTTTCATTTCATTTTCCAACATCTACAACCCGTCACTTTCCCAAATTTGATACGAAATCTCGATGAAATTTCACCTTGTTTACGTTTGAAATCTCTGGCAAGCGGTACATTCCGATGGTACGGCTCGATTTCCACCCAAAAGTGAGGAGGCATTTGATGATCAACATCAATGCCTCCCTCTTGCTCCTCTACAACGAGTCAACCCCTGAATTTTCCATGAATATTCATCGTCACGTGATCTCACCCCGTCTTCCCGCCGGTTAATTTCCCGCCATAAAATTCCGAGAGGTTTCCAAACGCATTGTAAAAGTAGTATCTCTATTTGACGCAAGATATCACCATGTCTTGTGGGTCTGTACAATATGTCGACAATTTTACTCAATTGAGACATGCTCCACGGTATCAATCCCTTTTCTGGGAAATTCAGGTAAATATGTGTCTTGCCAACATGACGTCATCATTGTTCCAGGAACAGGGGTGAAAGTTTTAATTTTAATTTAGAAGAGTACCTGTACATGCAGATGAAACGCCATGAATATCCTGATAGATGTCATCACCTGAAATTTCGCGTAAATTTCGTGACCTACCGGCCCTGGTGTGTCGTCCCTGCATAGATCTATCACTTTGGTGATGGATATCTCCATCTTTGTGCACAATGAGCTCAATGATGGTTCTGACTCCAAATCATTGTACTTGTCAAGTGTGGAGAGGTGTTCCGCAATCACCTTTAAAATTTATTATAAACATGTTTATTTCAATAAGAAAAAATATTTATTTTAATCAATAAAAATATTTATTGAATCAACTAAAAGGTGAAAAAAATGTATTTTTATTATTATTTAATTTATATCTTGAAATCTCGGAGAAATGCGGAAATAATCACCTCTACAACGGCTTCGTGACCCTCTACGTAATTAGGATGTATGGAGAGAGCTTGGAGGAACTTTCCCCGCGCCTCGTTGTAGTCGGCCAAAACATTATGTATCTGTGGACATGCGGCTTGTGAACAGATGGCCTCCCTCTGTGACGCCCTCTTCTGCAGCATCCTTCCCCACTTTTTCTCAGTCAATAATCTATTTTTAGATTTTCTCAGTCGATAATCTATTTTTGGATTTTTCTCAGTCAACGATCTATTTTTAGATTTTTTTTCTCAGTCAACAATCTATTTTTAGATTTTCTCAGTCAATAATCTATTTTTAGATTTTTCTCAGTCAACAATCTATTTTTAGATTTTTTCTCAGTCAACAATCTATTTTTAGATTTTTTCAAGAAAATCCATTCGGTCAAAAGTACTGAAGGGAAGGAACGACAAATGCTGTCTACAACGAAAATAGAGGTCTCACCTGGTACAAGACATGCGTGGAGTTGGGCGCAGCGGCCAGTGCCGATCCAAACTTGGCATCACTGATGAAGTACAATTTCTCCATGTCATCACCTGTCTGGCCAGCCGCTTGCTGTCTGAAATCCATCGCTGATGCGAAATCGATTACGTTCTACAACCAGTCAAAATCAATACACCCCTTCGAAAAATCGCGTTAATAACCGTGAAATTCGTCGGTACGTTACCGTGAGAAGATTGGATGAGACGATATGGAAAAGACTCACCATAAATTTGATTTTGACGGATAACTTGTCGATGTCGAATTTCCCCACTCTTGTGTGTGCACCTCTATACAAACTCTCCATCGTTCTGGGCCTTATCTTTATGCCTGTCAAGACCTGGACACGTTCCATGAACAGTAGTAATCTGTCATTATTCTCTCGTTCCTGGAACACTAATTTACGCAAGGGTTGGGACATACTTTTCTGAGAAAATTCAGCGCAAATAATTGGGACGAAATACCTCTTCGTCAGTCAGAGATTGGTGGAATTTGTCCGACAACCTAAATTTCATTGAAATTTCCCAGAAATTGTCATCACTCAGGATCTGATTGACAAATTCTATTCATGAGTCAGTCATCTCATCTCATACCACATCGCATCGCATCGCCAAAGTACTTCTTTAAAAGGATAATACGGCTCAAAAACACATTGGGATGCACCAAAAGACCCCGTCTTATTCACGACACGTGGCATACAAAGTATTGATCATTCTATTACCTGCGGCCATATATCTATAAGCTTCTATTGATGGTGTCTTCATCCTCCTGACCTCTTCCCTCATCCTCTCCCTGAACATTCCTTTCACCACCCTCGCTGTTGTAAATCAGTCGGTGTTACGGAAAGTCGAATGTGTGATCTACAACCTGACATTTCCATCAATAGATCCTCCTTCACCATAGTATTCGTGGAATATTTTCGGACCAACCCCAGATGTCTCACATTGATTCCTGACATCTCATCAGTGATCACCATCTACATGATGTCCAAAAATCGTCTAAATCGTCTTTTAAACTTCTCGTCAAGACATCTCAGTAATATCTCGATGATATCTCGATACTCACCCCTCCTGTGTAATTCTTCAACAATCCGGGGTCGTCTCATCTTATTTTCCAGCGGATTTCTTGTATCTACAACCTCATCTACAACTCTCAATCTGTCACGTGGATCCAACAACAGAAATCTACATGAAAATTCAGTTGGATTTTGGAAACAAAACTCACTCTGACCATTTGTTCGGTTTGTTTGTGAAGGGGTCGAGAACCTATGACGTCATCACCCGTCATCATCACGTCACATACCTTCTCCCCATTGCGCATCCTCCTGTGTATCTCAGCGGGGGGTAACCGGGGGCTCGCCATCTTCTCGCGCTCTTTTTCTTCATTCATTAGCTCGTCCATCGTTGTAGAATAGTGTTCGTCCAAAAAGCGCGCAAACTGTGGTATTATATCCTGATGAAGAGATTTCGTGGCCTCTGATAGCTCGTGTTGGTGTTGCTTCTTAGACACGACGGGAGCTTCTTCTCCATCTGATGACGTGGTGTTGCCCGTGGCCCTTTGTTCTATGAACAGGATGTTTTTGAAATTTCGTGGAAGTTTACCACGCGGAGAGGGCGTCAGGGGATAGTGGGGTGTGATATCTCTGTACAAATTCTGGTCTCAACATTTGAAACAATGCTGTGGGTCTTGAAGGGTCGTTCAGAGAACTAAACGCCTCAGAAATAATCATTTCTGTGGTGCTTGATTTATTTTTATATATTTAAATAACTCGATAATAATAATCACCCCACTCCTGGATATTCTGGCGGGAAAGTTCGGGCGAAATCTATGAGATACCTACGAAAAGTCACCGAAATTTCACATCGTACGACCTCTCATCCTGTGATCAATCGCACTGATATGACCTGTACACGTCAAAAACGTCACGATGACATGATGACGTCACCCTCTATATCTCCTGCTGTGTACAATATTTTTGGTTGATTTCTTCCGACCAAATGTGGCCGCAGATTCAGCCTACGCCCGGCTGGTCCCCGTCAAATAAAATTTTAATTTTAAATTTTAAAATATACCTTGTCTCATCTGCTCCGCAAAGGCTGGATGATCTAGATGTACAGTGGCCCCACCATCTGGAAAATTAATAAAATAAATTTATTTTTAGTTGCAGCTTAAAAGGATGGTATTAATATCTTTAGAATGCGTCGGTGTGAAAATAGTTATTTAATAATAATAAAAAATCACCAGCACTTCCATCTAAAATGATCAGTGGTGATTTTATTATTGATAGACTTACAGCATATCGTCTTTGTGGATATCGGCAATAAGGACACGGCCACCAATCTAAATCCTTTGAAATCGATTAACGCCTATTCACGTTAAGTTAAGGTAAATGTCGCGGTAACTGTCGTGAAGTTTTACCATAAGAGGGAGACTTATGTCTTTCAAGTTGCAGTCGTAAAAACTCATCAAGCCTTTAAGTTCGTGCCCTGCCGCTTTCGCGGCATTTTCATCTCCTTATGACGTCATCACGTGTCGATCTACAACGAGAATGTACATACCCACGTACAGACCGTGCGTGTCGACAGCAAACTTAAAAAGGATATTGCCGACAATATACTTAGCCCCTCCAGCCACACCGCCTGAAATAAATAAATACTTTAAGAAGTGAACAATACTTTCATCAAGAATTTTTTTGTCATCATCAAGGACAATCAATCAAATGAACAGAATGATTGAAGATCAAATAAATCTAAATGGACGACTCACCAATGTGAACAGGTTTGATTGTCTTCTTGCTCGGATGCATGCATATCTCTGAACAAATAATTTTTCCATACCTATTTCAGTGAGATTCATCCAAGTCGACAACTCACAATTTGGCAGTATACACAAAATCAAGAGCTGGATAATGATCAATGATTGTCCATTTTATTGTTTTGACTTACCTAGCTGACTCAATTGCCCGAATTTCTCAGGACCATCTGATTGATTAAGAATCTGAAACTCTTGATTCCAATCTTGATCGGCGACATCCGGTGGCTCCTCCTGAGATGTTTAGATCAGCGTGTTGTGGTCAAACTCTGACCTGGATGTGATTACTCTTGTTTTTGGCAGAGTATCTTCCATAATAATAATGACTGCCACCGCTGAGATCTTCGTCCTCATCTTCCTCTGCATACCCAGATTGTGAGGATTCATCCAAATCGATTGGCCTCGGAGGCTTTGGTGCTGCGCCGACCAGTTGTCTGATCATCTCAGCTCAAATATAGTTATTGACTCACTGATCGTATGCTTGCATGCTGCGGCGCACGGCGAACGTGTGGTGTATTGGAACCCGGAACGGCTTTGCCTTCCCGATGACACCTCACAAAGAGCACCGAGCGTGACAGAATATGCAAAGAGAAATACACAATTTTGGTCTCCTCTTCAAGCTTACAGTCTTTGGGAGGACATGAGAGAATTTGCAAAGGAAAGAAAGGATGTAAGATGGCAAAAACAAAAGTTGGCCCCTGCGAGGTTCGAACTCGCGATCCCCAGTTTACAAGACTGGTGCCTTACCACTTGGCCAAGGAGCCTGGATGTTGAAAAAGATGTCAATATCAATGGCAAACAATGTTGAGAATACATTAGAACTGAATTGAAAAGTAGATATTTGTTTCGAACGTGAGAACACCTTTGTGATGGAGTACTACTCAATCAAAATATTTTTTATGATTGTTAGTCAACTCCTTGGAAAGCAGGTCCCGCATTGTTGTTGGCAGCAGGGGCGCCATATCCAGTTGGTGCCTGGAATCCGCTGAGAGCTTGACCACCTTGCTGAGGCTGTCCGTATGATGTGTTGGTTGAGCTTCCTCCGTAGCTCTGTTGAGCACCTCCATAAGCGGGTGGTTGCGAGGAGTATGACTGTGTTGTTGTCGTGCTGCTTCCTCCGTAAGAGCTGCTACCTCCTGTACTTCATCAATCTATTGGAATTCTTGCTAAAATTACCTGAAGAAGGTCCAGAGCCAAGGTTCGCACCCATAATTTGATCTAATATGCTGTTCATATTTCCAGCAGAGGGGCCTCCAGAAGACACTGTGGTCGTGCTGCCATGACTGCCTCCTTGTTGACCGTATCCTCCCTGTGATCCTCCATATCCTTGGTTCTGAGATCCTTATGACGTCACCACCTTCAACTTGAAAAAGTGTACACATACCTCCGTATCCAGATGGAGCAGAAGAACCGTAAGATTGCTGGGGGGCAGCAGAACCATAAGACTGCTGAGGTGCTGCAGAACCATATCCACCAGAAGCTGCTGAAGAGCCGTATCCAGAAGGTCCAGAAGAACCTCCAAAGCCGCTTGCAGCTGGTGCTGCAGAGCCAAAGCCTCCAGAAGGTGCGGCTCCTCCGCCGAGAGCGCCGCCTCCCAACATGGCACCGAGTCCACCGAGTCCTCCGAGTCCGCCAAGTAAGGCGGCTGCGCCACCTGCACCACCTATAGAAGATCAGAGATCAGGAGATCAGATCAGAGTATGTACCTGCACCACCACCACTGCTCATAAAACCTCTGATCACACTCATAAAAGTCTGTATGAGCATGAATTTATCGGCGGTGATTCCTCCTGCTGGAAAGTGAGCTTACGAGGATCGAACTCAAACACACCTGATTGACCACCCATGGAACTGAAAAGGGTGCTGACCATTGGCATCATGGCACCTATGCCGGGGAAATCTCTGTTTGTTTCGGCGACCTCCCTGTTATCTTCAGCTCAATCATGTATTTTTCAGAGTGTCACCTCTCTACAGTGGCGAGATCCATAGGACGTCCACCGTGACGGTTGTAAGCCTCATTATTTTTTCTCATGAATCCAACGACATTGCAAAAGTCTTTACAGAACTTCAGAACATGTAAATTATATGATCGGGCACTGACCTTGGAAGGAAAGAGTACCACCATGAGATTTTCCAAACATACGCAGAAGCATTCCCACAAATTCTGGGTCAGATCTCTCTCCGCAAGAAGCGAGGGCTCTTTGAAGCTCAGACCCATCGATCGTTCTTTCACAAGTTAGTCATATCACGAAATGTGTTCTTTGGACTAACCCAGAACGATCTGTGTCGATTGAATAGAAATACTGCTCTAAAGCAGGATCAGGACCGTGTTGTAACCAAGCCATTGTGTTGTTGTTCGTGTTCGTGAAAAGTGTTCAACGTCACCACAAGAAATTGTTGAACGAAAAAAAAATGAAATTTCGTCGAGATTTAGAGGTGTTTTTCAACTTTTAACGTCGTCGTTTTTCTTCAAAGAATGAGAAAATAGACTCTATGCATTCATATCCAACTTGAGAGGTGAAAACACTGCAAACTTTTGTTCAAAGAAATTGGAAACACCAAAATATGAGCGAAGAATTTTCAGAGGAGAACCTTTCCAGTTGAGTTGTGTTCTTGTCAGGATTCCCTCATGTACAGCTTTGTCTGTGTGCGGTTGATAGAATTGTGATATCTCGGGAAAATGTCATATTGCGGGGATGAATCAATCGCTCATAAATAAGATCCTCAATCGAGCATGGGAAATCAACAACCAGGAGGAGGGCCGAATCCCCATAGACCCGTCGGTTCTCGTCCTGCCACAACGCCAAGGGCTCAGGGATCAAGAGAACCGGGACAAGATAAGCCTTCTACGCACGAACATAACACTCATAATCACGCTCATAATGAAGCACCAAAAACCACACCCAGAGCAGAAGTGGCGGTGAGATGTGTTATTCAATCTCATCTTGACATCATTTTTTAGAAAGCAGCCAGCACTACAAAGGCGACGACTGATGGATCATCAACCGATTTCCCAGTCGAGATTCCAAGTGAAGACATCGAAACTTCAGATTTTCTTGGAGAGGGAGTTTATAGCGAAGTGTATAAAGGTAAACAAAATTTTTGAGAGTTTGTCTCAATTCATGTAGGATATGTGTATGGCACTCAAGTAGCCGTCAAAAAATTCAAAAATCAAGGACTGGACCCTGCTGTTTTGAGAGAAATCCGTAAAGAAGTCGGTATCATGAAGTATGTCTAATTCGTAAATGGAAGCAAAATTAACACGAAAAAGATCACTTCGACACCCGAATCTGCTTTTGTTTCTCGGAGCTTGCACAGAGAAGCCAGGTCACCTCATGATCGTCACTGAACTCATGGAATCATCTTTCCACGAGATGAACAATGCCGATCTGATGACCAAATTAAAGAATGCTAGACTCGCCGCAAGAGGAATGTCTTGGCTGCACTCTCGTAACCCAGTCATTATCCACAGGTGGAAAATCTTCATCAATAATCACAATCAGAAATTGAAATCTCGCAGAGATCTGAAGCCCGAGAACATTCTCGTGGACAGCAGCGGAACTGTAAAGGTTGCCGATTTTGGACTTTCTTTGGTGAAAGATCACAGCAAGCAGGAGGTCGGTATTTCCACAAAAAATCCACCCGTTTATTCTTTTTACAGGCAGAAGAGATGAGAAAGATCAGAGGTTCTCCCGCCTTCATGAGTCCTGAGGCACTGTTGGGACAGGAGCTTACGCCCAAGGTGAAATTTCAAGGAAAAACGGACGAAATGGATTGATGAATTGTAGACGGACGTGTACAGTTTTGGAATGATTCTTTGGGAGTTGGTCTCAAACAAGTCACCTTATGACGATCTGCACATTGAGAGCTTTGAGCAGCTCATCGACATCATCTGCGTAAAGAAAATCCGTGAGAAGCTTCCTTCACACCTTCCCACCACTTTGAAACAGCTCATCGAGTCATGCTGGCAGCCAGACCCCGCCCAGAGACCCTCGTGAGCCACTTGAATTTCTCATCATCTGAATCATATGAGACTGACTTTTCAGCTTCTTGGCCCTCATCTCCCTCTTAGAGACAGCCATTTTGGAAGCGGCTATGGACGACAAGGACGCCAGAACTTGGTGGTCAAAGTGTTTCTCTCAGAACAACACCCTCCGCACGGATGTCCCCTTTGAGACATTCCTCATGCACTTGGCCAACCACCTTAGAGTCGCTTCCAACTTAAAGATCTTCCTTGGATTACGTTCCATGTTGGGTCAGAAGATACTCGGTTTGTGGTGTTTTCTGACAAAATACAGTGAAGAATGACAGAGATATTGTTCACATCGAAGACTTTGGAAACCTCCTCAAATGGTTCGGTCCTCTTGAAGAATCTGACAAGAATTTCCTCGGAACGGTGAGGTCTTTTTCTCGTAAAATTCGCTGAAAGATCGTTGTAGATGCAGAATCTGTTCAACAAGAGATGGTTCCATGGAGATATATCTCAGCAGACTGCGGAGAATATTCTGAACGGTACAGAGCCCGGAACTTTCCTCATCCGTTTCTCTTCAACTCCGGGAAATTTCGCCCTGTCTAAGGTCAGTCTCCACGTCATCACATGTCATGACAATGTCATGTTGAGATGTCTAGATGGTGGAGCAGCAAGAGAAGCAGATTGTGCACATAAGAATTATCCACAGCGCTGGAAAAGGATATAACCTCACTCTGGATGGAAACACACTCGAATTTCCTTCTTTAGAAGAACTGGTGAAGACACCCATTCTACAACTGGGCAGCGCAGCCCCAGGATCTAAATACTACGCACAACTGAGGTAATGGCTCATCATTTATCTACAGAATATAACTCGTTGTAGAGTGAAGCAGATTGTGACAGGGTACGTCAACACCGTAAATCAATAGATATATGCCACAATACCATGTGAAATAAATCCTATGATAATTTCAATTAATATTAGAATCTATTTGGCGTGATTCCTCCAAGTGCTGGAGTACCAAATGATTGTTTTCTTACCATGTTTTCAGTGTTCACTTCTCGCAGGGTCTGTCTGCTGACAAGGCATGTTTTTGATGATGGGATTCACGATTCAGGTGTGTTCTTCATAGCTTCTCCCATAATTAGTGATGATCAACTGTGATCATATGTACCATCGTAAAAACCGGGGAAGCATACTTACCTGAAGATGTTACCCCTTGATCAAGAAGGAGGGGTGGCCATTCATGGGCATTGCCTCATTGCACTACTTGAGGGGTGTCTGTGGGTGTGAGATAGCTTTCATGTTATCATCAATCTTACAATTTTTGTTAGCGGTGGATGCGCTAGTTCGCATCCGCCATCTTCACAATTAAAGACATCACCTGAAGATTGCAGAAGCCGCATCTAAATATATCTACGACGTAAACTTGACGTTTTACGGCAGTTGATTATGGATATTGATTGGTGAAACAGTTTCGCGCATCGAAGATGAGATTATGGGTTATAGAATTGAGTTTGAGAAAAACTGTATTAAAAGCTCAAAGATCTTCCTTTCACCCTTCTTGTTGGTGATGGGGAGATCAATGCTCGAGGCTTTGGTGTGGTTGGAACTGGTGGCGGCACTCGCAGCACCCGGGTGCTCTCACTGATTGGAATGCGGGGGAGCATAGGAGGAGGTGGTCTCAGATTGTGTGATGATGACAGCCGTGTTGATATTTCAGGTCTGCTCTTCCATTCGTTGGCTTCTGCAGCATTCCATTCATTATCGTCTGCCTGGTGATCGTCTGTTACATCCTGTGATTGGTCGTATTCCGCTGCATTCCATTGTTGATCGTCTATGGCTTTGTCTTCTGTAACATTCCATTGTTGATTGTCTGTGATGTCGTCATGTGATTGGTCGTATTCTATCGCATTCCATTGGTCGTCTGTGGCGTTGTCATCTGTAGCATTCCATTGGTCCTCTACGGGATCCCAATGATTATTTGTGATGTCCTCTTCTCTAGAATTCCATTGGCCGTTCCCTTCAGCATTCCATTGCTTGTCATCTGCCACATCCTGCAGCTTGTTTATCTTCCATTCTTCCTCCTGAATTTCGAAAGCTGGCGCTTTGGTTGCGGTTCTTCTGTGTGTGATGATTGGTGGTATCGGTGGTGTCGGCGGTGTTATTCCAAGTTGCACACTAAACAATCAGATTGTAATCGTGGAGTTTCACACTCACCCCAAGCGTTTCTCTTTGTTTACGATTGGTAGTGGTGGTCTGTAAAACGTTTAGCCAGCAAAACACATAGAAAGACTCACGATGTGCCAGAGAGGATCGGGACTTCTGGTCTTGATGGTCTCGGTCTACAACGATTCAGAAGTGCCCATAACTCATTTTCACGGTAAGATGACGCGATATCTCACGCTAATAAACCGCAAAATATTTAAATTGACCGAATATTCGCTTACGGCCTTGAAGGTCTCGGTGTAGTCGCGGGAGAAGGTTCTGTGGGCGGAGAAGAGCCTATAGGTATGCTCATTGGCGAATCCATAGCATTTCTGAGTGCAAATTTCGTGGGAATATTCACAGGTGAAGAGGAGATCACGTTTGCGGGGGCGGTTTTAGACCTTAGGTCCTTGGCAGAATCAATCTTGGATAGCTGCGATTGTTAGCCGTTGTGAATGTATTGCAGAGTTTGGTCAGATTCCCCGCACCACGTTAAAAATCTCGGTAGTTAACGTGTTTATTACCGAGAAGTGGGGGAACCTGACCAAATCCTGCAATATATATATATCATTCAAATATATCCAAATGTGCATTTTGGGTTTGCGAATGCCTCACCGATAATGCATCAAGAGAATGTTGCGAAGCACAAGACCAAAAAACATTTTTACTTTAGAGATTAAAACTCACCTTTTCATGTGATCCTGTGATGCCAACCTCAGATCTTGACTTTTCTGACAAACGGGATGGGACTTTGCGCAAGGCCGCAGCCGCAGCTGCACACGTTCAATACACGTAGATGTAAATGGCATTTGTGTCATTATGTCACCTGGTGTCTTTGTGTAATCGGCACGTGACACGGGTGGTGATTTCTCATTTGCCACGATTGCTGAAGAAATTAATTTAATTTTTGAAATATGGAAATGGCGGGAATTCTGGCGAACAGGGATGTCGGTCTTTCAAATTTGAAACCTGTGGTCGATGATGAATGAGCACACACCTAGATTGATTTTGTCCATCCACTCGTTGCGATTGTCCTCTGTCTTACAATCCACACAAAGGACCTTCCGATCTCCTCCCATTCCCGTGATAATGTTAAGACAATTCGTGCGTCTGGCGGTTCTTGCTGTCTGCACTTGTGCATGACTCAAGTCTAACATTCTTAGAGCGCGGCCTTCCAAGAAATCCTGAAATGTTAAACAGACTCGACAGATGTAGGTACTCACGATCTGACTAAGAAAATAACAGAGATAGATCGTCTTTGCATGTTTGTACATTACGAAATACCTCGTCTTCCAATTCTTAAAGATCCTATGTCCACCAGTCGCTATCATAATCACCAACGTGTTGACAACAAACACCCACCATATTTATCCAGGTATCCCTCTTTAAAGGTCTTCAACTCCACTCCAAATGTTTTGTTTTCAGGAAATAGATCCAGAGTCTCTCTCAATTGCTTCTGTGCGGCGACAGCTTTGGTCTTCGTCAGTGCTTCGGCATCTCTTCTGTTGCCATATATCTGACTCTTTCTGACAATCGATGCATCCGTAATCAGAGGATTACCCTCACTGAGAGAACCGACAGAGCGAGTCCTCTGTCTTGTTTCCATAAGAATGGGCGACAGAAGCGATCGCAATGTTGATGAAGTGGTGCTTTTTCAACGGGTTTTACGCCTGGCGGACACCTTCCCGACGTGAAAAAGGCCTTCCGCGGACAGTTGCAAACGCAAACTGGCACGGTTTTGTTCCGTGCACCAAAAGTTGGTTTGTTTATCTTTCCGGAAAACGGAAATGTCTGTCAACAAACATCGTTGTAGTGTGTCAGATTCGTGATTGGGCGGGCGAAGGAGTCAGAGTGTGCGGCGCTTTAGGCAGATTGACGGACCGATGTACATGATCTGTGCGATCTTGCGAAGGATCTTCTCTGCCGAGGCAAAAACTGCCGAAGAAGTGATGTTGTATGAGCAACGCCTTGCTGGTCATCGCAATTAAGTGGGAGAATATCGCGGCCTTGTGTAACTAACCCATTTATTAACATGAGTATTCGGGCGAATTGAAGACCTGGGGCGTCTGGTCTGAACTCTGAGTGTGATGAAACAGATGCAAGAATGCTATTGTGGATTAAATTTAAAAATGTCATCAGATTTCTGTGAGTTTTCAGGAAACAATCGCTTCCCAATTCATTCATCATTCAAACACAACACGATCCCACATCACGCTCTACGCCACGACGAACTCTTAACGCACAACAAGAATCGATTGGATCAGAATTCAATTTGTCCAAATCGATCAACCTCTCTCAATCTTATAGTTTCGATATATATATTGTAAAGAGGTAAGAGTGTCAGAATGTCTTTACCAACTTTTCTGATGCATTTGATTTTCCAGTCTCCCTAACGATTACCTGTTCTGTTTTACAAAATTTTCCCGCCAAAAAAACGTTTTAAAATTGAACCTCATATTTCCCTTGTCTGGAAACGGGCAGCCGTTCTCTCACAACTGACCTCTAAAGAAAAACATCATGGGAAACGCTCATTCAGGAGAAGATGCACTCTTCACCCGTGCACAAGAAAATCAAAAGAGGAGAACATTTAATGGATTTCCTACCACCACAGAAGCACACAAGCGTCGTTCATGTAAATATCTATTCTCCTTTACTTCTCGATTATTTATCATTGGGTAGTGACTCGATTGGTTGGTGCTGCAGTGAACGATAGAGAGGGTCTCATGAAAATGAATCAAGAATTAAGACAACACTTGAAGGCCATCAGTTTTCATTCAGAATTCGAAGCGGCCTTTGCCTCACACAAAACCAAGCTCTTCTGTATCTCATCTTTATTCAGAGTGAGTATTGATCCATTCCATCTCTTCGACTGACTTGAGCAGCAAACAAAGACAAAATTAGTGGATACCATGGACAAGGTTGTCCGTGCCTCTTTCTTTGAGACATCAGACGAGATATCGAAATCGGTCTCCGAAACGGCCCAACAAGCCCTCCGATTCATAGATGATAGACTCATGTCCATCGAAAATGAAATGACCAACATCGAAACGAGATACTCCATCGCGGTCTCTGAGTCAGAGTCTTTAAGAACATTCGTCTACAACGACTGTCAGAACGCTTTGGATTCCTTCCTGAGAGAGCTCTTTGCCCTCCAAGTGCTGGATCAAGAGGTGAAGATGATGATATCTTACGATTTTCCTGACCTTCTGACAGGTTGTACAAATAGAGATTGGCTATCTACAATCGAAATACCAGTTCTTGCGTCAGAATATCGGTCAGAATAAGAGTATCCAACAAGAGAATGAGACTCTACGCACCGCCTGTACAACACGTGTCGACAGCTCTAGAAACGACCTCCTCCGCCAAAAATCAATTTTAGACAGGTCGGTGTCACCCGACATGTTCGTGTCAATATTGACATCAACAGTGGAGTCCAAACGCTTTCCACACAGATGGATATGGAATCAGATGCGTTGAAGAAGTTTGAAGAGATTAGACATCAATTGGAGACACACAGCTCCACACTTGAGATTATCTTTGATGCACTCAATAAGATGGAAGAACAACTTGAAGCCGCAGAGAGAGAGGTCGCTCTGCCCGATGCAAGGTGAGACATTTCCGAGAAAATTCCATCGTACCGGAGTTTCGGAGCTTGGTGGAATTTGTCCTGAATTTTCATTGAATTACTAGTTCCAATAAAGAGTTGAGGGAAAGGATGGCCCGTCTCGCAGTCTATCTGGACCGCTCACTCGACTTCAAGGTGCATACTATTCGCTTTCTACTTCTTAAACATGCACCGAAGATTTAATCGACATCAGGTGGCCAACGTTGAGGCCAGCAACATCACACTGTCCATCGGCAGAAAGGACGAAGAGGCTTCAGACACCCTCTCCCACCTCTTGGATTCCCAAGAGAAATTCGTTCCAGAAATAGAACGGTTCATGAGATCTGCACAAGATACGACAAGCCAGGAGAATATAGATATCCAAGAGATGGAGATGCTGTCGGAGGCCTTAATCACCTGGAGAAGAGCCTCAGAAGAATCGCGATCAATCGCGCAGGAATTTCACCGGGAAGTCATGGAGAAGCGCGGGAAATTTCAGGACCTCGCGCCTCAGAAGAGGAAGGAATTGATGACCAGCCACGTTGTAGATTTGACCGATCTGTACATGAGCGATGACGTCATCGTCAAAGAGACAGTTGTACAGACACGTGTTTCTCCAGGTGAGCATCTGATGGTCACATTCTCTTCTAATCACGACAGCTTTGAATTCTACAACGAGCCAACCCAAGCAAAGTCCAAGGAAAAAGGTCCCTCGCAGCCCTGCACATAGAGTGGGAGGGGGCTACTCTGTTGATGAGAGTTCTCCAAGTAGATAAAGTTTCGTTATGCAGAGGTCTGACATACAAAGGTGACTTGAAAAGCAAGAGGAAGTCGATGCAACCATCATGGAAGCCGAGTTCAGACACTATAAAGATGACCGAGGGTCCACAAGCATCACCCACTAAAAAAGTGAGCATCATGATTTCCATCTCTGTGGATTGATGATGGGACAGGTGGCAACACCAAAAGATGCCAAAGATAAGGTCTCAGGATCACCATTAAGACAGATGAACCAAAGGAACTTGAGAACAACAACACCAAGATCACTCTTATTATAAAATGTTACCTGTTAATTGAGTTGGAATTTATCACATGCTCAATTCGTGCCCAGAAGACAACACCATCAATTCACTCAAGTTTTATTCTTTTTGGTAAAATTTTATTAAATATTTCATTTATTTCGAATGTCTTGAATATCGTGTTGATTAGACTTGAGGAAGATGATGAACTATTATGATATAATTATAATTATTATAATAATTACAGCGTGAAGAATTTATACGAAAGAAAACAGAGCAGTTATTGCCCATTTTCGGATACATCTGTGAAATTCGAACAATGGTCCAAGAGCATTCTGTTCTTTAGCGGTGCAGGTGACAAGAGACACTTCAATCGATTAACTCCCAATCTATTACGCAAGAAAACTTCTTGAGAGTATTGTGCACAATTCATTATTAGACAAGAGCAGCCATCTTAGTGTTATATTCACAATAAAAATCACACAGTTGCGTTTATCTTCGCTTTTTCGGCGATGTCATTGGGGAAAAGAATATGGCTGAGGAACCGTGCATGTCTCTCTCGTCTTTTGGTGATCTCAGAGCTATGGCCTTGTGTGCGTTATCTGGTGATTCAATGTTGACAGGTGTCCCCACAGAAGAGAAATAAGCTGATCCTGAGCTAACAGGTGACTGCGGTTTGACTTCTCTTCTATCGTACTGGATATTGTTAGATTGATGTCTCTGTGTTGCGGCATGACTTTTTGGGCAAACACGTGTTTATAAACATCAAGGGCTGAATAAAATGAACGGCCTCACCTTGTGAGGAGACGTGCTCGATTCTGTTGACGGTGATAAGTCAAGGGCCTTTGAACTGCTAGGACTTTGTGCCAATTCACTATCCTTCACTCGCATCAAGCTGCTCCAACTTCTACTCTTTGCCGACTCTTTTTGTGCGGCAAATAGCAAGTGTCTTCGTGACGAATTTTCGTTGAGGGTCGCGGCCTAGTTGCGTCAGAAGCCATGTCATGTGAGGCGCATCACCTGTCTATCTCTCTCGGCGCGGTTGCTGTGGTGCATCTTCTTTCTAGCATTCAGGATCTGGTTCTGTTGCTCTTGGAAGGGGTTCAGGAGTGCAGGGTAATGGTATAATAGCTCATGGTATATATCGAGACAAGTGGGCCTCTTTGTGGCGATCTTCTCTGTACACTGATCGTGTGTCAGGCATAAATAAATACCAAGGTTGAATTGTAATTGCCGTTGTGTTAACAATCAACTTGCAGAGATACCAGATTTTTTACCCTCGTAATGATACTAAAAATAGCATCTGGACACCGACCAGGCCTGTTTGGTTTGGCATCACCGCTGATCAACTCTTCTGGCGGTTCTGACATGTGTCAAATGTGTCAGTATAACAGAATATCACCTGCTCCGTGGCAATACATCTGCCACAATGCCATACCATAACTCCACACATTAGAAGACGGATGTACATTTTTTGGTGATGAGATATCGCATAACTCTGGAGCTCTAAACTTCCGCGGATTCCAAGTCCTTCCGGCGAATCCGTAATTATTGACCTGTCATGTCACGAAATTTCGATGAAATTTCATGAGGTCACACCTTTGCTCTGAGGTCATCGTCCAGTAGTATGTCAGAGATTGTCCAATCACTATAAATACTACATCAATATTTTCGATTATCAAGGTGGGCAAGTATTGAAATTTGCAGCCACAAACTTTTCCCGCCAAAAATTCAGGTTGAATGACTTACGGTCTCAAAGTGAAGGACTGGGTGTGCAGGTGGAGTATCCCCTTACATACATCGAATGCGATGAGGATCATGGCGTCATCTGTGATGACCTCATCACCTCGCCTCAAGTTTACGTCGAGGGATCCCCTGGGAATGAATTCTGACACGGCGTAAAGAGTGTCATTCATCTCGTAACATCCCACGACCCGCGTCACGTTCTTATGTTCTGGGAGCAAACTGCAAACAGTCAAAGGATTGTTGTGGGCGGATGTTTGTAGTCTTTTGAGCTTTTATATATGAAATGATTCGCTCACATCAATTGATGCATCTCTTGTTGTTCGAAGATGTTCTTTGGTCCGGGGATAAGCCCGCGCACGGGCTTCATGATGACGGTATTCTCCCTCCTGAAAGATTCAGTGAAATTTCGGTGAAAATTCATCACGTACCACATGCCTCTGTACAATCTTCCCCCGCTTCCCTGGGCCACCACTCCTTCTACAACGAGACCGGGCAATAAATCATCACTGTAGGCCTTATCGCTCTCCTCGTTCGAAAATTCCTCGAAATTTCCGGGCTTCTGCGGGGTTTTTTTGTGGTATCTGAAAGCGAAGAAGGTGATTAGAAGGGCAAGAATAATTAATCCGGCAACAGATCCCAATACTATTCCGACAATAGCACCGGCTGACAGCCCCCGACCCCCGCCCATGGGAATCTCCCCCACCGCAATCACCTAGAAATTTCACTATTTCGATGAAATTTCCGAGAGATTTCGTGGAATAATCACCTGTTGGTTGTTGATGGAGGACCTGTTGGGGGTATATATTCTCAATATCGCGTTCACAATGTAGGCAGCCGAACCTTGGTTAACATCGGAAGGAGATGGCGGTGACACGAGCAAGTCTATAATAACACTTCCCGAGAATATATTTAATATTCTGTACTTGTCAATCAATGCTGATACGATTTATGTATTTAAATGGCCACATCCATCAAATTATAATTTTGTTTTGCAGCTTCTATCGACACAAATACGCTCTGATGCAATTGTTAAAAACAGAAACCACAATGAAAACCTTGGATAAGTCGAAATCTACCTAAATCTGGACGTAGAAACGTTAAGTGAAGTAGCCAAGTCGTTGATGAACGGCATACTCTGAAAGGAAGAGACATCGCCGTCAAGAATGATTCGCACGGTTGCGGTCGATTGATCCGGCACCTGTCCAATGTCATTTTTATCACGGAATGTACTTCTTTGTGATACACAGAGTGTCATTTTTTGTTGCTTGTTGTGAACGAACTGCAGTGAATGCGGCAGAGCCGAAATATGTGTTTGTATCTTCTATTGCGAAATATTATTTTTCAATGACTCTGCAGTTTTGGGAAAAATATTACGGTGTTTATGTTGTCTAAGCATATGGAGTATTGCATTTCGTTCGTTCCTTAATGCGTAAAAATTGTCGACGTTGAAGAATCAGTCGACATTCCAAGAATAAATACAAGAAAATTCCGAGAAATTTCAATACTCACAACACAGGAAGCTCTGCACCTTGCAAATAAATTGCTCTGCACCGGACATATGAAAGGGTTATTACTCGCGTCACACGTTGACACAGCCAACAAGTTGACTCCGAGTTGTTGGAACATATTGTAGCTGACGTCATAGAGTTGTAGAGGGCTGCCGGTGAAGGGGGTGGTTCCTGAGAACCGATTGTGGCTAATGTTGATTTGGAGCAAGAAGATGTCACTGAATATGCCGGGAAACTGTTTTTGTGAGTTATATCTTCGGAAGATTCTTTTGTAATAAATCGCCAACGCCGAAATTTATATATATTTGGTTGAGTGTTACGTCTTATGGCTTTGCCATAACGTATGTGTCAGTATGCCATTAAATTCTAATGATGAGAATTAAAAAAAAAATGTTGAGTCTTGTGCAATGAACAAATCACATACTTGTCCTGACAACCTGTTGCTGCTCAAATCCAAATAAGTCAACATATTTGGTATGTCGCCCACCGTTCCGCTGAACGCGTTTCCGGATAAATTAAGGTACTACACGTCATCAATTACCCGGTGTCAGATAAAAATACGAACCCTAGTTGATTCGAATGAACTCAGAAATTGTACAGACCCCGAAAAATCATTTCGGCTGACATCAAAATAAATCGGGTTGAAGGAAACTGTTGATGGTATTGTCCCCTCAAATTGATTCCGCGAAATATCCAAATAATTCAAATTCCTGGAACAGTCAGTACACATGACCCCATCTACAACGATGTGTTTACCGTAAATTCCAGAGAAAACTCGGGTTTCCGGATAAACCCAGGGATGACAGTCTCAAGAGATTAAGTTGGGGGGAGTTAAGAGTGGGTAGAACTCCATCCAAATTATTCGCGGAAAAGTCGACGTGTCGAAGTGTAGTTATCTCTGATACACTCGAAGGCAAATTTCCGGTCAATAAATTGTTTGAAAAATCAACTGTGGTGAGTTAACAGTACTCATAAGTGGAAAATAAATGTGGAGGCGGCAAAGCTGCAGTGTAATTATTGAAGATAAATATTAAAGTGATTTAAAAACTTACGGAATTGTAGATTGAGAAGCTCCCCCATAGGAGGAATTTCCCCCGTCAATAAATTATCCGAAACGTCCAAATACGTCAAGTTGTAGATCCCGCTTAAGGATGTGGGAATCCCCCCGGTAAAATTATTCCGCGAAAAGTCCAAAACCTGCAGTTGGGGGAAAATGGCCCCGATGTCATCAGGTAAACTCCCGGATAATTGATTCCCCGATAAATCCAATGTTTTTGTTGTTCGGCTCGTTGTAAAGAGAGGCAGTTGTCCAAAGAAAAAATTATCCGAAAAGTCGATGACGTCAGCAGGAGGTATTGCTACCAAATTCCCCGATATTGAATTGCCCGAGACGTTTACGTACTGAAAAATTTTATTTATTTAATCATCTACAACGAGTCCACTTTTCCCGCCAAAATATTCTTCGAAAATTACTCACCGTCAGATTGGGAGCAGTAAGTGATTGGATTTCATTTCCAGTGATATTGTTCGCTGAAATATCCAAATAAATTAATCGTTGTAGATTTCCAAAAGATGGCATATCTCCAGAGAAATAATTCAGTGACAGGTCCAAGTATTGGAGTGTATCTACAACAGCGGGTGATATTGTCCCCATCAATGAGTTCCTTGATAGATTGACAAAAGTTAATTGTGTCAGTGTCTCTGCATTCATCAACAATGAATGAAATAAAATGAGATTAAAACATAATATAATATATAATAATAAAAAGAACGTACGAAGTGAGGGCAGATCGTTGTAGAGGACGTTAGAAGATAAGTCAAGCGTGCGTAAGTTTGTGAGCGAGGTGACCTGGTCGAAGTTCTCCAGGACCAAGCTGTTGTTAAATAATATTAATGTTTGGAGCGCTGTACATCTCTGGATGAACTGAATGGTTCAGCAAGGTTCGAAGACTTTTTGGTGCCACGTCAGCAGTTCACTTGTGATCATTATCATCAATCAAATGGAAGATACGCAGAGGGCACAAGACATGATCTTACAAATAAAAGCCCGTATCCTTGATGTAACTCACCTCAAGAGAGGTTTGTTGAAGTCGATTCGAGGAAAAATCCAAAGTGACAAGGCTTGTGAGGGCGTTGAGATCAGGTATCGTCCCCGTTAAAATGTTTCCAGAGAGATTCAGAAAGGTTAATTGTGTGAGAGTGGACAGAGAAGTGGATATATTTCCTCGTAGGTCATTATTGGGTAAGTTGATGCTCGTAATCTGTGGTGTCAGAAATGTTAAAGTGTTGAGCGAGGGCCGCTCACTTGATTATCGGTGCACATGATGCCATAATAATTGCATACGTCTGTGCCAGACCATCCAGTTGAATTTGTCCATCTATTACCTGCTCAAATGAGAACAAAACTGTTTTAAATTGTGTCACCTCCTGTCGAGATAAAGAACTCTTGTAAAATCGTCTCAGAATCTGCAGAAACAGCACATATAAAAAGCGTGAATAGAATTAAACAAAGATGATGGAAAGTCATCGCCCCTTCAAGTATGTCAACAAAACAGCCCTGAAGAAATGGTTACCAGAGGAGCCAGAGATAAAGCGTGTATGAGATATTGGTGTGATGATCTTGTCTTTTGTTGCGCGAAAACTAGCAGAAAATTGAAATTTGTTGCGGTCCCTGAGGGCGACTTTCGCCTCATCACTTCACCCCACCATCCACACATCAATAATCAACTTTTATAGTTCTTTATTGATGGAAGCGCGATGGACGTGTGTTGCAATATTCTTCTCAAAGAGGGCGAAACCTTTATTTTAATAACGGTGGAAATTCCGGCAACAAAACATAAAGATAAACGTCTGGAAATATTTATGGATTTGTTTATGATTTCAACTGTGGAAGGTGCTCTTTCGTGTATTAAAGCTGAGATATCAAAGAAGATGGGAATCTAAGAAGATGTTGCGGGATGCTGTCGGTTCGGATCGAAATCTCATGACGAGAAGTATGTTCTCCTTTGCATACGAGAACTTGTGCACGGTAACTGTCGCAGAAATTGACGAAACCAACCGAGTTTTCCACAAGATTTCGTATCATCGCGTTCCACAGCACACAAGATGATGAGAGCACCGTTGCTCACTTTCTTTCATCCAAGTCCACAACACGTTCA
Source organism: Protostelium mycophagum (assembly GCA_002081555.1). Taxonomy (NCBI): domain Eukaryota; phylum Evosea; class Variosea; order Protosteliida; family Protosteliaceae; genus Protostelium; species Protostelium mycophagum. Next base: position 4,961 of record MZNV01002919.1, on the reverse strand, counting down.
TCACAACACTACCACACCACGACGACCATGAAAGTATTATTAGTACTCACCTTATTCTTTGCCATCATCACTGCCGGACCCGTTAATCTTAGAGGAATCAACTATGGCTTTCAGAATCCTGACGGATCTTGCCCCAGTTACGAGCAAGTTTTAGAAGACTGGAGACAGATCGCCACCTACGCTCAAGCAGTCAAGATCTTCTCTCTGATCGCTTGTGACGGTGCCCAATGGTCCCTCCAAGCTGCCAGAGACGGGCTTCCTCTCTCATTCTTCTGGGGAATGAACGCCGGAGATGATTTCCCTCGCGAGCTTGCCAAGATTCAACAGTTGAAGGGAATGGGATTTAGTTTCGATAGTGTTATCGGTATCACAGTTGGTTCCGAAGACATCTACAGGTAAAACTTTCTTCATCTGACTTCTTTCTGACGTTTTACTAGAGCTTCAGATGCTACAGCCCAAGAGACAGTCAACAATTTGATCAGCGGAATCCGCCAGACCAAGTCCTTATTACAGAGCTTGGGCATCACCAACGTCCCTGTTACCCACACAGACGTATACTTCAAGCAACCCGCCGATCTCGTTTCAGAGATGGACGTCGTTATGTTCAACGGTAAGAAATACGACATCCCCCATTTTCTCATGTTTTCAGCTTTCACCTTCTGGGAGGGTTCTGTCCCCGAAGACGGTCTTGCTGCCATGCAAAGCCATTTCTCCTACATGGGAACCATCGCTCAAGGAAAGTCCATCTGGCTTGGCGAGACTGGCTGGCCCACACAAGGAGACAGACAAGCCTTCGCCATCCCTTCCGTAGAGAACCAACAGAAGTACCTCCAAAGCTTCGTTTGCTGGGCCAACGCCAACAACATCAACTACTTCTGGTTTGAACATCACGATGAGCTGTGGAAGCAAGCTCAAGGACCCATCGAGACCTCTTTCGGTCTGTTCAACGCCGACAGAACCCCCAAGGCCTCCTTCACCATGGACTGCAGCCAGACTCCTTACCCATCTGGACAAAATGTGCCCGCTGTTCGCATGGGTGGCTTCGTTCCTCCCGTGGTGTCTTCAACCACCTCATCTACAACCTCTTCCACCACGTCATCGACCACCTCTTCAACAACCAGCTCTACCAGCAGCTCTTTTGTCGCTACCACCTCGAGCACCCCAGTGACCCCCTCTGTCTCTGAAGTCCCCACAACTTCATCCGTTGTCTCCCCACCGACAACATCCAGCACACAGGAGGTGGTAGTTCTCACAACGGTTGAGACACCCGATACAAGCGTCACATTCTTTGTCGATCCCACTGTCGCCAGACCACAAAACGGAGCTGCAGTGTTATCTGTGAGCGCACTCTGCCTTTTGGCTGCTGCCTTCATCTTTTGAGGATGCATTGTGAAATAAAAGAGATCAAATTGATTGTTTTTTCATGAAGTGGGAGTTGTTTATCTTCAAAACCGCGAAACATCAACAATAAAATATCAGAGGCCTGACGATCACAGAAGAGTAAGTCAAGGCTCACACGACAGAGAGAATACGTGTAGGTTGTAACTGATCACAGATACGTCTGTAATATATGGAAGTCGTGAGAGGTGGTGGCTCGGGATCAAGAGAAGATGTCTCCCTCGCCTTACCGGCGGCTTCACCGCGGCGTCCTTCGATAGATCGCCCAATGGATTTTCAGCAGCAGTATCATAAAGACTCTAAAAATGAAGTGAAAGTGAAAGAGGACATGAAGAAGATCACGAACGATCTAGAAGACAGTTGGAAGGCTTCTGCTTTTGGAAACATGCATCAGCAGGTGAAAATCTCAATACCAAATTCGGTCATCATTTTCTTCCGCCTTCGGGCGCTAACATGATTCAAAACAATCAAGACAAATGATGACTCTGATCTCAGTGGAAGAAGGAGAAACTTATGTTAGATGTGTTTGTGACAAGTCCCATTTTGATTGATCAAGGATTGTTCGAGTCTTGGCTCGCAGGAAATTCTGGTATGTTACATCTTCTGTCCAACACCATGACGATCGATCCCATAAAGATTGTCTCCAATCTTAGCACTGTTTTGCTCAAAGCACAGAATTTCGAAGCATGATTCATCTTGTTAATTAAGAATCATGCTTCAAAATAAATATTTTAACAATTTTTAAAATCAACAGCGAAACAAGCGGCTACACAGCGAAGAGCGGCTTTCACCAGCACCACTTTTGATTCAAATATCATCACCAGTAAGATCTTCAGAACTTTCCACGAATTTTCCGAGAACCTTCACAAGAAAACTCCACATCAATTCCCAGAATTTTCTGATCAAAATCTCTGAACATTGTCGAATTCTCCAGGTGCAATGACGAGAGAGACCTACGACCAGTTTCGTAACTTTGAGCTTGTAGAGAGGTATCTACAACACCCTGATCTGCTGGACATGCAGTCCTTGGTCGTGATGGAGGAGCCCGTCTTTAAAGAGCTCGTCAAGAGGTACTTGGATTTATTCTTTTGGCTTTTAGACAATGTGGCAATAGCAATATAAATGGTGAATACACTTGGTTAGGACAGCAAGACCTTGTGTCAAATAATTAAATTTGTTTCTCATTCTAATACAACTTTGTTCATTGTAGATGCTCTAAAAGAGTGTACTGACACAGGAATCTTCGCGTATATCATGACATCTTAATGACACCATGGCAGGTACTATGCCATAAACAACGATATCATAAGACTTTTGGCCGGCAGAAAACTCAAAAATCGCAATCGCAGCGGCCTCGACGAAACCTGCGAACGGATGCGAATCCCGCTCACCGTTGCTAGGCGACAGTTTGACAACTTGAAGCGGATTTACACGGTAGTAACCGAGAGAATACGTGAAGGGAAGATAGAAGGCACCATTGGAGAGGAGCTCCAAAGGCATTTTTTACTTCCACCACGGTTAGCAGAGTGAGATTTCATCTTTGAACATCTGGGTATTCATTCAATTTATTTTGCAGCAAAGCCGCAAAGAGATACGCAAGATGTATTTTGTTTTGAGGCAAAGAGGCAGATGTATTTTGTTGCACCTGTTGGGTGATTTGTGACACGGTGCAAACATAAATAATACAATAAAATTTGTATCTCAACACGGCCAAATATGCCGGTGTAAACAAAGTTTTTTGTGCCTTTGTCACGAAGATGCGTGCCTTCTAGTGTTTTTTATATGTCTTCGTTAAATTGTGGCAAGTAAGCAATACACCTTATGCCAATCCATTTGATGAGAGAACTCATATGAATTTCAGGAGATACGCCCGCAACATATTTCTATGCTACCACCAGATCGAGACAGATGACAAGCGTCTTCGGTTTCTACAAGCCAGAGATTTAGAGTATTTCGCCTCCATCATGATGAACAGATGGACGCAAGACAAACACCAGATAGACATCAGCCAGAGGTTTAAAGAGGACCTGAGGTAAACTTCTGTCACATGATGTGGTGATGTGGCATTGAGGGGTATTTCGGACTTGTTGGTGGCTTTGCCGCGAATCACTAAAGACATGCACAAACGACATCAGAAATGTTGCAGCAGAGCAATAAACATACTTTTGATGTATCCCAATACACATTTATTGTTTGGTGTGCGTTGTTAGTGTATTTTATTATTAGATTTTTTTGTCGGCAGAGAAACACTTGGCGCATACAAAGTCAAGTTTAAAAATAGTCCAAAATTATAATAATATATAAATAATCATTATTAATATTGATTCAGAGACCTGCGTACTTATCTTCTGAGCGAAAAATCACACTTGGAAACGTTCAGAGCCCTCGTTGTAGATCATCTAAAACGAGATAATGTAGACGGACATAAGCTGGGCAAACTGAGTGAAAAGTTTCTCTTGGTCATCAAAGTGTTGCTAAATATAGGTGCAGGAATGCTAAAAGTAAGTGCCACTTCTGTTGTAGTGCTGCAGCTTGGAATTATGACAGCTTTTCGTGGTGTTTTGATACGGATTTGCTAAAAATAGGCGCACTTGCTTGTACAAGATTTTCTGACTAGTTGTAGACGAAAGAGTTCGAAGACATCTTTGAGGATATAGAGGAGAAGGTGACAGACGTACTCATCAAGATGGGAATGTCAAAAGAGGACATCAGCATGCTATTTATAGCTCTCAGCGGTCCACCTTTTGAGACGCTTCTACAACGAGTCAACATACAGCCGAGGTTGAAACAAAGGTTCTCCCCCACTTGGAGTAAATTTGTCGACGGGATACGGGAGTTTGTTTTACATATACATAGTGTACAGATCACAGGTGAGATATCTCTTTGAATTTTCTTTGAAAAGTGGCTGAAAGAGTTAGGGGGTGCAAGCAGCATCAACTCGTCATCGGGGTTGCCTGTTCCTGGAACAAATTCCAACTCTGAATTGCCACGCAAGCAGACACCCACTGACAAATGTTCGAAATAATAAAATATGCTCTTACTTGTGGATTGGTTGTTGGACTGGCAAGATAGAAAATCAACAAAGTCAATATTGCCAGACCAGCAAGAAAAATTGATAAAGTCACAAATCACAGCACAAGGTACTGTGACTATTTCACTTCTAGTCAGAAAAATAGAACAGGGATTGAAAGGGCAAAGCTAAGAATAATTTATTTTATGTTCAAACAGCAATAATGTGCCCTTATTATGTCAAAGACTCAAACTGCTTTTGTATACATGGTAGTGTCCAAGGCAACCAAAGCAGAGTTATCAGCCTTTTGAACACAGGTGATGGTTTCACGTTGAGATGTCATGTGATGCCTGTGATTTGGTTGTCCAAGTATGCCATTTTTTGAGTGCATCCCAATTGTTTTCCTGTGAGAGAGAAACAGGAAATTGCGCTGTTCATTCATTCACCAGGTTGAACAACTGATCAATAAATCAATGGTTAATATTCAAAGCAGTTTTAAGCTGTTGAATCTCCTGTGTGCTCACTTTGGTGTTGAACATGGATAACTGATTTA
>MZNV01002915.1:0-10420 GCA_002081555.1 Protostelium mycophagum | reverse complement strand
ATTCTCAATTCCATATTCAGGACAACAATATTCCGTGCCGAGAAGCAGTCGTGAGGCCACCAATGGTTCAGATGGCATTCAAGTGATGAAGGAGGAGAAATATATGAGTGAAGTCACCGGTAAAGAGGGAACATACACTGAGAAGATATATTACCTTGAGAGGTACGTTCATTTCAACATCATCCGGATAAAGGCGAAGCAATTGTCGATACTGAGGCATAATAGCCATGTGCCTGGGTATCTTAGAGCCATCCTGCCAGCTTCTGCTCTTCGTTTGGAGGAAAAGGTGAGTTCCGTCTCGCCGTTGTGTTTAGAATTCAAACAAGACAGTGTTGGGACTCCTTTCCTCACTGCAAGACAATGTACACAAACCCTTTCATGGGCGACAATTTCCAATTCTCCATCGAGTCAACACACAAAGAGATGACTGCAGATCAGCCAAATGACGTGAGTGCCTGTTTTTTTACAAACCACGCTATCTTTGACGCGTTGTAGAAAGACCCCTCCCAATTACCCTACGAAGAGAACGCATTGAATCTTCCACCCCCAATCTTAAAAAAAAGGACTGTACATCACATGGATATATCTGTCGACGACTTGGCAGACAAAAAGAACGCGCCAGCAGCGGAAGAACCCCGGAATTTTCATGGAAAATCCAACGATTTGGAACCCCTCCTCAAGGGTTGGAAGGAAGACAACTGGCGGGAAAAGTGCGCGAAATTTCCGATGACTTGCGCGTACAAAGTAGTGTCTGTTCGTTGTAAATTGATGGGTTTTGGCGGGAAAGTAGAACAATTACTGATCAGCAGCGAGATCGAAATTTTCTTGAAGTTTTTCAAGCAGGTGAGTGCACAATCAATCCCAAGTGTTTTATTTAGACTCACGTCTACAATCGTTTCTGAAGCTGCTCAATGCTGATGGATGCAGGTATTCTGCTGGAGTGATGAGTGGTGGAATATGACAGAAGCTGAAATAAAGGCTCACGCCGAAGAGCTCAACAAGCAGAGTAATCAACTCTTGGCGGCACAACCCGCTTCATAAATTCAAGACTAGTCAATAGATTTTTTAGTGTAGAGTCTCTCAAAGATTTTGTCCAAATTGCATTGAGTCAGATTTCTACCAAGTTACAATATTTATTCTTGGATTATTTTCTCAAAGAAATTATCACAAATAAAAGCAAGTCTTCCTTCGCCTGGAAATTTTCTGAAATTCCAGCTTGGGGGATTCGTCCTCAAGGGTATTATGGGACTGTTTCGCCAGAGACATGCAGCAACTGGAATATAGAGGGTACACGAGTGACTCATGCTGTTAATGACACGTTTAGGATGGAAGCCAGGAAGGTGAAGAAGCGGAGGAGACTTCATGTCCAGTTTGGCATCGATTCGCAAGATGAGTTTGGTTGGACAGGTGATGGATCATGTCAACTTCACTTCTGATCAAAGGGTAGCATTACATTCGGCTTGCCACAATGGTGACTACGATGAGATGATTCGTCTTTTAAAAGAGGGTGCGTCTCCAACTTTGAAAAACAACGACGGAAATACGCCCATCCACTACCTGGTCAGACACGACGGTGATCAATCACCCTCGGCTTCTTTATCTCATGATGAATAGATGAGAGGGTCAAAGACGTCTTAATGACACTCACCGACATGGATTTCGATTGGGGTTGCAGAGTGAGCACATATTTCCAAATATTAGCTGATCTTTATGGCAGAATAAAGCAAGAGAGACCCTTTTGCACTCAGGTGATCTCATGAAACATACATTTGTCGCTGCATCTCACATAATGCGCAGCATGTCTCTCCGGATCGGACGATACGATCATCTTCTTGATGGAGAGTGGTACCAATCGCACTTGGGAGAATAGGTCAGTAAATAATCATCGGGATCTATTAAATCCTTGAAGGAGAGGGGAAACACCGATGAGCTACGCAATGAGAGGAAGTGTTGGCAGAGCGTACAGGTGGAGACTTTCATATGTCGACTGGAGATGCTCTAATGCATATTTAGATTGATGGAGATATTGAAAGAGGAGCAATATGGGGTCGATGGTTCAGCCGATACCATCATCTCGCGCAATCAAGTGAGTCTCGTCATCATTGATAGAATCTCTAAAGGCACTAGACGCATTGTGTCAGCTTGAGCATGATGAGCAGTCGGTGGAATTTAACAAATGTCTTTCACCACGGTGGAAGGGTAGCAGTTTATTGTTCTCGTCGTTGTAGTCCAACTAAAGATACAACAGCCGCCAGTAATTTTAGTTCCAGGGCTTTGTTCTTCTGTTTTAGAGGTGTGGAAATCATCATTAGGTTCGGACGAATGGCATAGAGGGAGGCTCTGGGTAAGTTTACAGAAGATCGGAGCGAGGAAGGTGGGAAGTCATGATGAGGTGTGATGAATTGACGGTTCCAGCACGATTGGCTTGAGCACATGGTATTGGAGGAGGGTTGGAAGGATCCAAAAGGTCAGACAAAATCCAAATTAAATTTACAAGAATTTAGGAGTAAAAGTGAGGGCAATGGAGGGGTTGCACGGTTTAGACTATCTTTCTGATGACGTCATCATCAAGAACGCCACGAGTGTCTTCAGTTCCTTGATACGCCACATGGCGCAACATTTAGATTACGATCCAAATAACTTGCACGCCGCAACTGTAAGTTTAACAGATTTCAATGGGAATTGACGATATACAGTATGACTGGCGGCTTCCTCCACAAAAACTGGAAGAGAGAGACGGTTATTTCACAAAATTGAAACATAAGATCGAGTCCGTCGTGAGGAGTTGCGGAAGGCCAGCCGTCTTATTCGGACATTCTATGGGTCCGTCACCGTCATACTTCACCGTCATTCTGACATCTTAAAGGAAATAATGTGGTGCAATATTTTCTCAGATGGGTGGAATTCAACTTTGGAAAAATCTGGATTGATGAGTTTGTCGACACATACCTCGCTGTTGGTGCACCATGGCTGGGTTCAACGAAATCAGTCAAGGCCACGGTAATTAACCGTGAGAACTGCGTTACTTATCGCAACAGACCGTGGGCGAAAAATTCGGACTGGATTTATTTCTGAGTGATGCGGAAGGCATGAGATTATGCAGATCCGTTGGTTCGAGTAAGTCAGCGAGGAATTAGATCCTGAAACTCCTGTTATTGCCGCATTCGATCTTCTGAGAAACTGATTCATGTAGCACCTTGGCTTTGGCCTATTCGGACGAAAAGTAATATCCACGAAATTTATGCGTACGTAAGAAAGCATGACTACAACGGAAAGTAAGGGGTCAATCGACGTGCACACCTGACTCAGTCAGCATCAAGTCAGAAGAGCAGTTCCGAAATCACTTCGAGCCCGTATCGATGCATAAATTGTTTGAAATGGCAGGTACGAAAACACGTATAAGTGAGATTTGAAATTAAAATTGGTGTTAGGCGCGCAAGATGTGATCAAAATCTGGGAGAATTTATATGCGGATGACCCTCTGTATTGGAACGAGGACAGAAGAGTAATTCAACAATTTTTAATCATTTTTGATCGTCAACAGGACGATATCGCAGACGATCAACCCGCTGTTCAGCGACCAAATGTGAAGAAACTCTTACTGATATACGGTAAGTTTGATACATTTCGTCTGTTTTTGAATGTAGAAGGTGTGAAAAAAAGCACCAACATATTCTATTGCTTCAGAAAGAATTCGGCGGGAAAAGTGTCGATCGATACGTCAGTTGATTTCGACATGGACGGCATCCAAGTGCGCAGCGGGATGGCTGCGGAGGTACTATCTACAACTGTCGGTGTACATGACCTGTTGTAGATCTCCGAATCCTCGCTGCGGTGTAGTGGGGACGGCACTGTACACTACGAATCTTTGTCTTGGCCGAAGAGATGGCAGGAGAAGGGCGAAGGGAGGGTTATTATACACGAATTAGAAGGAGTAGAGCATCTTGATATCTTAAAAAGTGGAAAATTCCACAGGTTATTGGCTCGATACCTGAAATAAAAGGAAATAATAGAATATTTGTTTTTTCAAGAAATATCTATTTGTGGTTCAGAGAAAAATGCAACATTTACGGTGATGTCTTCTCAATCCTCATTTTGAGCCATCGCGCAACATGCCAAGGCGCTATGAGAAGCTCAGTCAAGATAATGAGGATGAAGGTAGTGGGAATGGTTCATCTCCAACACTTATTGAGAGACCCAATCTTCGTAATTCTATAAAAGAAGAGTATGATGCCGAGGGTAAAGTCCAGGTTGGATCTTCTGGTCAAAATGAAGGTGCGACATTGTTCAATTGTGTGAAGTTTCTTTTGGGTCATATTTAGAAGGTAGAAAAGTCCACTTTTCTGACTCTCCTTCTATTCGTGAAGACATGGAGATAGGTGGTAATGGGTTCCAATATAATACAGCCAAGAACTTCCGCAACTCCGTGATCGGCAACAGCAACAGGGTAAAATGATTATTTCAGGTAATGTCTGAGCTTGATAGAGGATGATTGTCACCGCTCTTGAATTATCGAACCTTCAGATGGCTGTCAAATATGTGATCACAGATACAAAGAGGCACAAACGTGCGTGGCTTATCGGCTTTCTCACTGTTTTTATTGTTGTGTGGTTCACAAGGTACTACAACACCATTTTTGGAGTGTACACTCACAACTCCCAGTCTGTTACAGAATGCTTTGAGCAGATCTCCAGTCGTCTTTCTTAAATTATCTGAAGACCAAGTCGGCGAGTACGACATTCTCATGGTGCCCGATGGAGGCAAATTCTACATCAATTACACAGAAGTTTCAGCCCAAATCGCGGCAAATGCCACATCTATCTCTGGAACAGCACCGAGGTCTGTCCATTCGAATGATTTTATATTTTCCTGACTTTTTTATAGATGGCTCGCGCTAGGACGTGCCATGAATATAAAGAACCCATTGAGGAACACCTCATCTGCTGTCCTCTGGATCGATTCAGAATTAGAAAAGAAAATAGGACTTGGACGAGCTTGGACTCACAGAGCTCTGGGAGAGAATGAGACACACGTGTCCAGAACTGTTTTAGACGGTATAGACGTTCCAGTTGGCGGCAATCTCCACTTACGTTTTGATTTCCCCAACTTCTTGCAGGAAAGTGCTTGTATAGAGGACGAAATGTGGCTGTTGAAAAATATTGAAAATTAATAGTCTAGTGGATTTATTCCTGGAACGTTCGCGGATTATATCAAGGCGCAGATAGAGGAGAAGGTTGTCTTCCCACCAAATTCAACAATTAATTTGGACACAACACTCGGAGGCCTGGTCGACCTTCTACAAGAGGGTGCACCACCCGGGATCAACGTCAAGGCGGTGGGTGTCATATGTACGATGATGATTGTTGGTGACGTCATCAGTTATTAGAGTTATATTTAGGACCTCTGCCACCCCCTGAGACGTCAATTGATGCTGCAATAGAAATATTTTCCAAGAAAATGTCAGATTCTCTCATTGTAGACCGAAATTACAAAGGTATTTCCGTAAATCTTCCACGAAATTTCATTGAATGTCACAGTGGTGGATGCCATTGAAGATCCCAAGGGAAAATATCCCTCTTCCTTGGGAAATGTCATGATCTTAGATTCCAAATACACGAGAAACATCGTGAAAGCTATGGTGAAGAACGTCACATCTACTGTGGACATCTCGCAGCTGTCCATGCTCCTCTTTATCTTGCCCGAGCCCAGGAAATCCCAACTCCGGCAGATAATCGACGCCTGGACAAGCTTCTCCAGCACATTACAAACGTTCGCAGAAAATTTCGACGAAAAGGTGAGATCTTGTAGATCTTCCCGATCTCTCTGAGACTTTAGGATTACGCCCTGTCAGTCATCGCCATGGCAAAAGAGAGATTCAGCATCTACACCAAAGATAAAGACGGAATGAATAAAGACATGGTCAAGCTCACAAACCAGGTTTCAGACGCGATAGGATACACTGCTCCTGTTAAGATGACCCTACCTCTTCAGACAGCGCTCGTCCCTCTTTACTACGTCAGGTTGTCCTTGGACCAAGTGAGATTTTTCTTGTGAATTCTTATGACATGAGAGATTGTTCAGAGTGAAATCTTTATTTGATATATAAATATTTTTGTTATTTTAAATATTATTTTATACGTTGGGACACTTGGTTATTTTGAAATATGGAGGATGAATTGACTGAGAAAAACAGATCTTCACGTTTGTAGTGGTGGTCCTCATCGTGCTGGGAGCGTTGTTGATCTACTCACTGCTGTTGTCAAATGTGGAAGAGAAGACATATGAGTACGGAATGTTGAGGGCTCTCGGCATGAAGCATTACGTGTTGATAGAGCTCTTGCTCTCTCAGGTATATCGAAATTTCACCTGATTTTCTGGAATTTTTCATCGAATTTTCGCTGAGACATCACAGTCTCTGTCTTTCTCCATTCCGGGAATCTTTGCGGGTCTTTTAGTCTCTTACGCAGTCTTTATTCCCATCGGAATGGTGATCTCAAACTTCTCCATCAGCCCCTACAGCTTTTCTATGGATAAGTGGGCCGTGTTTTCTGGCGTTTTCCTCGGATTCACCATGCCTCTGGCAGCTTTAGTGGGTCCTGTCAAGGTGATTTACGTCTGAGAAATGACAATTTTTAAACCTATTATAACACAACACAAATTAATAAAGATAGAGGGCGTTGTCTAGAACACTCAGGGATGCATTGGACATCTACCATCAAGTACAGAGTGAGACAAGCGTTCAGATCGTGAGACTCGAAGAGATGGGTCTGTCCACGTGGCAGGTCACGGGTGAGTACATCTACCAAGGAGTTTCATTCGGATGAAACTGACTCATTGTAGTGTCATGCATGATGGTGGTTATGGGATTCGTGGTGTATTACATTATTCCTTACGCTTTTACTTTTGGAAACTTGCCATTATTTTTCTTCATTTTAACGGCCATCCTTCTTGGTGAGATTTTGAATTTTAAAATCTAGATATGGCGGGATAAATCTTGGAGTTGAATCGACTCTAATGTATTTTAAGGAATGCTCTTCGGGTTATCTCTGATCGGTACCATGTTACAGCCTTACGCAGAGAGGTGATTTTCCATGAAATTTCGTGAATTTCAATCTCAAGACTTGCAGACTCGCAATTTACGTACTGATGTGGGGGGGAGATTTCAGGTCGATGTCCTCTATGGTGAGGAAAAACTTAGCCGCACACTCCAGAAGAAACATCAAGACAGCCATCATGTTTACCACTTCCCTCGCATTCATGTCAGTCACCATAATTCCCCGAAATTTCCCTGAAATTTCGCAGAATTTTTGCGGGGTCGGCGTTCTCTCTGCAGGCTCATACGCTTGGAGCAACCGTTTCCATGGCTGCAGGTGGTGACATTGTTGTTTACGCACTCAGAAATCCTCTTGACGAGAAATCTCTCCGAAGTTTCCTCGACCAGAAGATGTCAGAGCCCAAACCTTTGGTCCACGGTTACACATGTGAGTCGCAAAAGAATGAAACGTTGTAGAAGGATGATGACGTGGTCAGTTACCACTTTCCCTCTGTCACGAAGCAGCTGGATGTCGTCCGATTCTATTTCTAATCTGGCAGGATATCCATCCATACAGATTGTGAGTGCCACGTCAAGATGACGTTTACATGTCAGATATAATTCGTTGACACATGTCAGAATGTGTACGGAGTGGAGGAGAATTACCTGAACGAGACGTATACACAGTTCTTCAGGTATTCGGAGATAGACAGATATAACAAATTCCCATACGCAAAGACATCCAACGGGCGTGATGACGTCATCAAGAGTCTGTACACAGATGCGGGAAAAGGTGTGTTCAACTACAACGAGACACTTTAAGATTTATTTTTCTCATAAAAATAGCAAAACTACCCATTGAAGCGAATGGAATCACCATCCCCCCTCCCGTACTCTCCATTGCCTCCGTGAGTTTTCCAAGAAATTTCCGTCAAATTTCTGACAAGAATAGAACGATGATAAAAGAAAATACGAGGCTAAGTTGAAGAAGGCATATGATGGATATATAGACGTGGTCTGTTCCGAAGCTCTCGTACGTCACCAATTTTCGACGAGTTTTCACTGAATTCTACCAGAGATACACCGTCTCGGTGGACACAAAGACACCCATGAAGTTATCCGTTGGTGTTCGTGACGCTTCGAGGATCAATTATTTGGTCAAGGCACGTGCCATGATGTCCAGTATGCCAGGATTTATTTTCTCCACGTATAGACAAGCCGCCATCATGTCACCGGTATTGGTAACCATGCCAACATTTTACAGAATGATGCAAGAAGGCTGGGATTCAAAGGATGACAGGGTCCGTATTCTTCAAGATGAGAACGACAGTTTTCCGTGAAATTTCTACCGTTGTAGATTGACATGTTCAGGGAACAACCAAGATGGAGGAAGTCCCACATAAAGCGGGATTGAGGGTCAGGATGAAGAGTAACCCCTCACAATCCGACAGAGAAGTCATTATAAACGGCCTGAGGAATTATGTAAAGGACAGCACCACACAGATTGTGGACACACAAGATATTCTGGACTCTACACAAGTTGCGGTCACGTTACTCAACTTCTTCTTCTACATAGGTAATTCAATGATGTTGTTCGAAATGCATTTCAGGTGTCTTGCAATACACCAAAAATCATCAATGTAATTTTGTTTGCAAAGCTTCTTCAATGCACAAATACTGAAGCTTGCAGTTTCCGTCATCGCGGTGATACTTTGTTTCCTTGTCTTGTGGCTCAGTTTCACTGCCAACGTAAACGAGAACGCGTGGGAGTTTGGTGTCCTCAGAGCTGTCGGACTCACTGCAAATGCCGTGATCAGGATGTACGTCTATGAGGCATTGTGCCTCATCCTCTCTTCTGTCATCATCGGCTCCACCATCGGTACGTCTTGATTCTTGTTGTCATGTCTAATGTTCTCAGGCATGTTGGTGTCGGTCACTTTGACACTTCAATTCAATCTGTTCACACAACTGCCTTTCACCTTCGATTTTCCTTACATCTTGTTCTCTTCGGTGCTGATCATGAGTGTCCTCGTGGCCATTGCCGGGTCTTATTTCCCAGCGCTCAGCATCAAGAAGAAAGACATCGCGATTGCTTTGAAAAATTTGTAGATAAAGTGAAAGAGGAACAAATTCTTGCAACTGCTCAACCATATTTCCGGCATCATCATGACGATCTCAGGAAGTACGTGCTCGTGTTCTCTTAGAAGGTGCTTTCGAGATCAGTTACACAAATGGTGACAACTCTACCATCGTTGCGACCGACACACAGAAAAACACCCTCATTTTAAGAAGAGGAATGTGCAGGACAAGACTCTCAAACATGTTGCGGCACTGATTTTCAGTGAAGTTGGTGGATGCAACCCAATCAGAGCCATTTCTAAGTGCTTGGATAATGGGTCCCTCTGAAAGAGTATAGGGATGAGGCCTCTGATTGATGTGAGCTCTGGCCTGTTCTAGAGGAGTTGCTTCCCAAAGCTGATCAGTGATTCTTGCCTTGCAGTCATGAATGAAGTTCAAAAGAGGCGAATTTCATCTTGTGTATTTCTTGGGGCACGGACAGGGGCTCGAGCAGGCACAAGACAAGGACGTACAAGAGGGGTTTCTTGGTTGGAAGGACGTTTGATGGGATTGAGAAGGTGACTTAAGCCTGACATTGTCCTAAGTTACATATTTTTTTGTATTGAGAAGTGTTATGACAAAAGATGCCACACAAACGGAGTTAGCTTCATCAGCTCTGGATAAGCACTCTCACGCACCGGGAAGTCAGGGTCAAAGAAATCAAATTTCACGATCATACCCGGTTACAAACCATCTATTCCGGTTGACTTGCGTCTTTTGTAATTCTATCTATTGAAAAATTATTTGCTTCAAACGATAATTTTGAAATTGACTTCCTGCATGTTCCTTTCGCAACATGTTGCACTTGGCGACGTGTCGCACTTTGCGACGTGTCGCACTTTGCGACGTGTCGCATTTCGCGACGTATCGTATGTCACCACATGTCACATTGATCAGATGTGTCGAATTGTCGTTCTGCTGCAACACGTTGTCCACAAGTTTTTCAACAACGACTTGTCGTTTTACTGCAACCTGTCGCATAACTGCAACATGTCGTTTAGCGACTACAACTGTCAACAATGCGACGTGTCGATATCATCTCAAAGTTAAGCATACTGAAGACTTTACGACGGGCAAAATATTTTCTATTGAGTTGGTACTGTTCTGTCATGAAGCTCATTGTAAATAAAAAAGAGTAAGGACATTCGAATGATGAAAGATATCATTAACACAAATAGGTTCTTGGACCTACTCCGCTCTCTTGGCCAGATTAAGTTTACACCCTCTGAAGATCAATCTAGACCTTGGACCGGCATTCTCAATGTGGTT
>MZNV01002914.1:0-34546 GCA_002081555.1 Protostelium mycophagum | reverse complement strand
TGTTCTGTTCTTGTCTGTTTAAAACTGTGTTGAGAGAGATCGAAAAAGTGTCTCCTTCCAGAAGCTTCTGCACATGTCACGTGACCCATCGGGATGAAATCGCGAAGCCGTCAAAAAATCTCCGAGCGCTCTTCCGGTCTGCCGTTTTTCCGACCACGCTCTACAACTGCTCTGTGTGACAAAATTAAACGCTATGATTTTTGCCAATTAGCAGCCGATGCACGGTTATGACCGCGATTTTAACCGTGCTTGGCACGTTAGGAGCATTAGTAGCAACCGGCTCACGGTAGTTACCGTGATTCCTAATATAATCAACAATAATAATACAATGGTAACAATAATAATACAATGGTACAGAAAATATGGGCCTGCCAAGAGGATAGTTTGATTAAAGGAGATGAATCTGCTGATCATTTGGTTCTTTTATCTTCCTTGCACTGGAAAACTCAACAACACCAAATTTCAGGCGCCCTTCTACAACGCTTCTCAAAAAATATATCCCTCACTCTTTAGACATTGAGTTTTCAGGTGAACCCATTCTACCTTTTCGATCGATCGCCTCTCTTTGACGTCATTTCTGAAAAAATGCAGTGATCAATGTCCCGTTTTGTGGACTATTTTGGTGTCTGTGGTGTGGGCAAATTTCTTCGTCCACTCACGAAGAAGAAGTCTGGTGAGACAGAAAATCCATTCACAACACCATATCAGAGCGAGATCTTAGAGAGATTTCCATCCACTGATTGGCCTGATTCACCTCTTCCACCGAGAATATGGACGGTGATTCTTTATTTTTGACGACAGTGACTTGTCCTGACGATTAAAAGTTTTGTTTTCCTGCTGGTCTTCAGCTGAAGAGTGAAGCAGTGCTGCCTTCCTTTTTCATCTTCACCCTCACAGAGGTGGATGGCACGAGACATTATGGGGCTTGTCTCACATATCACGAACCACTACCGAGCGAAGTGATTGCCAATTATGCAACTGATCAACCACACTTGGCTGGACAACTCAAGAAATCACTTGTATACGTGCGTACAGCCTTCTATGTTTCTCGTGATCATTTTTCATCATTAATCATGACGTCATCAGGCACCGACTTCCATGTGCCTTCTAAGTCACTATCCCTTCTTCTCGTTGTATAGAGACCACCTGCGAGAGATCTATAGAACGTTCAGAAGCAGCGAACCCCAGCGTGTTCCTCTTGAAAGAATCATCGCCAATTTATTATTGGACATACCGCTGCCCCCACTAGGTGAGATCTCATCTACAACTGTCTTTACAACGACTCATTTATTTCTCGTGATTGAGTTGAAAGAATTTCAAAAGTTGATCTACAACGCAGGTTATATCAAATTGAAACTCTCTGTTGGTTCACAGACACAATTTTGCTCCAGGCCAGCACCTCACCAATTCAACATGGCAGATGTGATTTATTTTTTTAATTTATTTAAATTGCATTTTTTATCTCGAATTTATCTGATTTATTGTTAGTTTTCCTTCAAATATTTATTTGAGGCGTTAGGAGTGACGAATGTTGTGAAGTTATTCGGATGTATACTCTTGGAAAGCAAAGTGAGTTTGTATTTTTTTATATTTAAATTTCACTTGGATTATGATAACACCTGAATTCACCGAAATTTCCGTGAAAACTCTTCGAGACATGATGACTTTGAGACTCTCACAAGATGACCGAGTGATCAGGTGCTGATCGTATCATCACAATACACATTACTCACCATCGTGTGTGAGACTCTATGCCACCTGATGCATCCCTTCGAATGGCATCACATATATGTCCCCATACTGGGATCTACACTTGGAGACTTTCTTCAGGCACCCACACCTTTTATTATGGGATGTCACAGGTCGTATTTTGTCGAGAGGCCGGAGTTAGAGGAGGTGGGGTTATATCGTTGTAGATGAGGTTTTTTGGCGGGATCACACGATACGGATTTATGACTAAAATATTTTTCTTTTTCAGAGAAACAAATCAACACGTCCTGATGACACGTCAGATCGTCGTTGTAGATCTAGACAACGGCTCCCTCCGTCTACAACGCGACCACCCCGTCCTCCCCCCGCTCGAGCAGAACGTCCTCATCGATTCCCTCAAGAGGCTCCTGCACAACCAGATGTCACAACTAGACTTGGCTTTTCCGTTGGCGGACAAGAGCGAATCCACTAGAAATATAGACCTCAGCATCCGCCTCTGCTTTCTACAATTCTTTGTGAACCTCTTCGGAAACTACAAGAGATTCGTCACCTTCTTAAGGGAAAAGCCAAGGAGGATCGCGATCTTCAAGCGAGAATCTTTCATGAAGGACAACCCCCACGCGGTGGTGAGTTTTATTTCTATGAAATGGGGTGAAAATCGGGTGAAATTTCGGTGACGGGTATAGCCTTTCTATTCGAGATTTTTGGAGACACAAGCGTTTGCCGTTTTTTTGGAGAGGAATACAGAACATATTTTATTTGACGACGCAATTCAAGGTGATTATTTTGATTCAAAATTATTATTCGAAATTATATTGATTGGAAATTATATTTATTCGAAATTATATTTATTCTATCATCAATTTTTCAAATATAAAAATTAAATTTTTATCCTTCTACTTTTTCCAATTTTAGTATCGTATAATAAGAAAAATTTTAATTATTTATTTATAATAATTCAAATTTTAGCACACAATGAGGAGAGAGATTTATATTATTTGGCGAATCACAAAACCACCGTAACACAGATGGTCGAAGTCCCCCCACCCAGTGATGCAGGGTTGGAAGGAAGAGGTGGAGATTTCGACGAAATTTCAACACGTGTTATTTCATCATTTTGAGCTGAGCTCAAAGTGATGTCAAACCAGAGACTCCTAAAAATAGACCCGATATTCGAAAAAATCGACTACAGATTAGGATCGAACCCGTGTCCTTCTGACAGTTGCAGTTTTCGAATATTCATCGTATAGATATCCACAATTGAATCCGAATTTATTTGGGCGAGATGTAGATGCAGAGGTCAAGAAGGGTGGTGCTCCACCCCTGGAGTCCCCTGTCCCCGTCGTTGTGGAATCATCACACCCGGTGAGTTTTCCTCGAAATCTCATCCACATATCCAAGATCGAGAGAAAGATTCGCATCGAATGAAACATATCACGTGACATGAGTCTAAAAATAGATCTATAGTGATCATTTCGTGATGATTTATAGCTACCGATGACACCAAGAAATTCCGAAGTCGCAACAGCCCAAAAAGACTCTGTCGCACAAGATTTTATCCGTCAGTGCCTCTCCAAGGTCAGAAATTTCCCAGAAATTTCTGAGAAGATCTAAAACTTTCAGGTTTTCAGCGAAATTTCGTTGGAGGAGGACGAAACAAATTTATTGAATGAATTATTTAAATTAGACTCCGGGCGCCTCATTTTTGCGAGAACACTTCAGGAAGTCAAAGAAAAAGTGCGTAATTTTCCCGGAAATTTTCAATATATTTCGATGAATTTTCACGAAAATTTTTGATTCATTCTGAACGTTGTAGACGGCCAAACCTTGCGTGAGCAGCTCGGTTTTCAGAATGATCGTGCCGGTCATAACAAGAGTTCTCGAGGAGGCACAGAGCAAGGTTTGTTTGTATTTCAAATTTCGAATTTCCCGCCAAAAATAACGTTCATCAGGTGGATTTTGTGGCACCCCGCATCTTGATGAATTTGTGCTCTTCATTTTACCACATTGAAAACGGACTTCCGGAGTGGGTGCACGTAAGTCATGCATCACTATGACGTGTGATGACGTCATCAGCATAAAGTACAGCACCTCGACATATGGAAGAACAATCATTTCTGGGAGGCCGCATTCTACGGTAACTTTTCTGTCCCGTTGTAGATGGTCATCTTGATAAACTAATTAAATATTTTATTATTCACATTATTGTAGATTCCATCATCGAACAGAAAAACAACAGAAAGGTGACATCATGACGTAATGAGTGTCATATTAACGCGTTGTAGAACGAGGGAGTGTCCCAGGACGAGCAAGTGGAGGAGCAGATGGAATCCATGATCATGTTTTCCGTACTATCATCCATCAGTAACAATATGCTCACCTTAGGTTATTCATTATTATATTCACGTGAAATTTATTTTTATTTCAATTTTATTTTTAATATTTATGATTTATTTTAAGGCGTGGTTGTCGACAAGATGTACAGAATTGTAGATTGATATGTACAGGGGTGGGGAGTAACGAGATACGACATTTCATTGCTAGGATGTCATCCCTGACACTATTGTCTGAGGATCATTCTACAACGCTTTTGGCATTATTGAAGAATATGGAAAAGGCTAGTAACGGCGACAAGCCCGAGAGCCAAGGAAGGAGTGAGTATTTTACATCGTTGTAGATGAACCTATATTTCATAAAATAATCAAAACATTGAAAAATACCGTTGTAGATTGACAGTCTCCAGACACAAAAAATCCCGCCCGGCGTAATTTCTTCTCATCGGATTATTTCGCGACATCACTGAATAATGCGACTGAGGCCGAAAAATGCGAGTCGAAAGAGCTGTATTCCCGACTAGTAGAAGCCACACAATCGAGCTCATCTACAACGCAAGACGATTATGTTCCCGGAACGGTGGGAGGGGGCGGGTCGGCGAGTGAGACGGTGGTCTCTACAGAAAAAGGGAATAAGGTATTTTATTTATTTAAAAAACAAAAAATCTTCTGCATTTAAAAAACATTTTTAAAACGTGTCGCTCGGGCAAAAATAATCTTCATTTTTGTTGGATGATGGAAAATTGATAAAAATGTATTTACAATATAAATTTAATTATGGGTAGGTGCCAGTGAAGACACTAGGCGGTCATAAGGGAGGAATCGAGTGCACAGAAATGAACAAAAACACGGTTATCAGTGGTTCAAGTGATGGAGGTATCTGTTACTATCTTTATATCGTTTTATTTTCCTCGGACTGATTTATTATTTTTGTTTCGGATTTATTTTATTTTTGAGTATTTTTCATTGGCTAAGAATTTATTTATTTTTTGGCTATTTATTTTTGGTTGGCTAAGAATTTATTTATTTTGGAATATTTTTATTTCGTAAATTAAAACTGGAAGGGTTGAATCTGTGGGATGTGAGAAGTGGTAAATTGGTCAAGTCATTGGTTGGACATACAGATAGAATATCGTGCTTAGATTTCGACGAAACACACGTCATCAGGTCATCTACAATTCTACATTCGAAAATAATTCAACTACTTGAAAATGAAAAAAAAAGATGAAATTCGAATATTTTTTTAAAAAAATTAAATTCCAAAAAATGTTCATCATGATAAAAAATAAAAAATTGACTTGTTGTAGTGGGTCATATGACAAGCATGTCAGAGTGTGGGACGTCAGCGAGGGAAATTGTCTCCACAAAATGACGGGGCACACCGATGCTGTGACCTGTCTACAACTCAAAGGGACAAATGTGTTGTCTGGTTCTCATGACAACACCCTCAAAAGTGAGTGATGAGTCATCACTATTATGTATCTTTTGTCATCTTTATTGCAAAAATCAACAAAAAATCAACAAAAACGAAAAATGATAAAAATGAAAAAAAGTAATAAAAATGCAAAAAAAAGTGACAAAAATCAAAAAAAGTAATAAAAATGAAAAAAAAGTGACAAAAATGATGAAAAAACAGTCTTTGATACAAGAATGGGACAATACAGCGGGACTTTAGAGGGGCACACCGCCCCAGTGACTTGTCTACAATTCGAAGAATCCATACACACACTCATCAGCGGGTCACGTGACACCACCATTAAAATCTGGGACTTACGTACACTCCGCGTTGTAGACGAGCTGACAGAGCACGGCGACTGGATCAAAATGATCAAATTTGACGGGAAAAACATCGTTTCCGCAAGTTATGACTGTACACTAAAACAATGGGACCTGAAGACCCACGGTTGTAGACGGACATTCGCCGGCCACAAGGGGTGCATCAACGCCTTTCAATACGATGAGAAGCGGGTGAGTTGCGAGATTTCATCGAAATTTCAGGTCGTGACGCGTTGTAGTTGGTCAGTGGAAGTGGTGATCACGAGATCAAGTTGTGGGACATGAACAACGGAGAGTGTTTATACACTTTCAAAGGTCACAAAGACGAGGTAAGGCATCATTTGGAGCCTGCCACAACAACTATTAATTTATTCAAACATAGATTTTCAAATGATTATCTGGATTTACGCGAATAATGAAATCATTAATACATCTCCACCTTTTGAATTCCTACAGGTCATGTGCGTCCAAATGAGAGATGACATCATCGTATCCGGTTCTAATGACCAAACCGTAAAGATGTGGGATGCCACAGACGGGACCTGCTTAGACACATTATCAGGACACACCGACTGGGTATATACTCTACAATATGACGGGGACAGGATTGTCAGTGGCTCCTGGGACTCTACAATAAGAGTCTGGGACGTCTCCAGGTTGGGTGACGATGTGAGATTTATTCCGTTTTTCCGTTGTTCCATCTACAACACAGATCTTTCACCGAAGAATCCGAAAGTTCGAGTCCATTTTCTGACATATGTCAGAATGACGTGGGAGAGAGGACTCTGAGGGCGACACACTCTGCTCCAAATATAGCACTGAACAAGTCGCCCAGGACGGGCATGCTTGCCGCAACTGCCAGCATAGACATGCCACAGCCAAAACTGACAGGAGGGAAGAAGGTCATCTCTTTGTTTGACAAGATTTTCAATAACGACTAAAAGATTGTGTAATACCGGATTTATTTACGTCCATCTACAACTGTTTTTACAATGCGTTAGTCTGTCTACAATTTCGATGGTGGACGTTTGTAGAGTTTCAAGCCGACGAGTTGTTCTAGTTGATGGAGGGCAGAGATGTGATCTCCCACTTTGATTGTTTGGATGCCAAGTGCAGCTGCGGACTTGACATTGGTTCCTGTCAGTTTTTATTCTTTTATCCAATAGATTTATTTTATTTTATTTGCCATTTTGGGCATGGATAGACCTTCAAAATCACGGTTCCATACCGTAGTTTTTTCCGGTAACTATCGTGTTTCTTTTCAAAAAGATTGAGACAGACACGACTAAAAGGTTGATTTGGGCTCACCAATGTCATCTAAGAAGACGATGGATTCTGGTGGTAGCTGCATCTCCTCTATTGCCATTTGATATATCTTTGGGTCTGGTTTGTTCAACTTCACATCTCTTGATTGTATCACATGATCAAAAAGGTAAGACATCATTAATTCTCCCTGTACATCATCAGACCATGTCAGATGACACACTGGAGAACATCTCAAGTCTACTTGCCTTTGAAAACTCCCAAGCGCGTGGAGAGGGGCCCGTGAGGGATTCAGAAACATCGACAGCTCTTGCATTTTCCAGAAATTCTGGCGGAAAAACTGTGGAGGTCTCATTTGAATACCAATTATTCGTGATGGTGCAGGTTTTGATGTCGTTTAATCTCAATGTTAAGATAGCTTGTACCATTTCAATCCTCACTTGCACAAACATCTTGTCTATCTCAGTGATAAAAGCGTGGCCTGTTACTCCTTTGATTTTCAGAGATGATTAAGATGGATGTCATAATCGTACCTGAAGGCAACTCCTTCAATCCTCCATGTTTGAGATGAGCTCTACATTCTTCTGTAAAAAGACGATCGAACTCATCGAAGTCGATTTCACTCCGCTCGAATTTGGAGAAAGCACCTGATGGGCCACCTTGTTTGATCACAGAAGACATGAAGCCAGGAGGGAGTCCATTATTCGCTTCAAATCTTCTGATGGCTGGGAATGGAGATCCCAAAACGACACCTCCAAGGTCAAAAATAACTCCCTTCACTGCCATCCTCTTTCGGTGTTGATTTCTATGGGCAAGGAAATAATGGGAAGGTGTAAAATTACGTAATTTTAGTTGAGATTTCTTTCACAAAAACAATCGCCAACAACCACCACAACCACATCACATTATCACGAACATTCTTAAAAAAATGGGGTACAACTCTTTGATTTGTTTATTGGTTCTGATTGTTTTAGCTTAACTGGATTCATCTTGGATACCATCTTCGTATCGACCGCATGTGCTGGTTTGCGGAGAGTAGCAGGCGTCAAGTAATTATCTATGCTCTGTTCTTTGTTGACTCGTCAAAGCATCAAAGAAATGGTCGTGCCACGTATCAATAATACCACCGCAAAAGGAACAGTCAGCGCATTTTTCAACGTTGGAGAATATATAGTCGATCGTGGTGCCAAAATGATCCAATCCACAGCTTCCAAAAAGCAATAAACAATTCTTGACAGAAGAGATCAATGAAAGAACCAACATCGAATCTATTGCTGCCATTCTGCCATTCGCCATTGATCATCGAAAACCCTGTCTTTTTTGTGCAGCACACTGTCTTTAATTTATAACAGTTGGTCCCATCTTCCATTTTGCGCTGTACGAATAATCTTCCCGTCAACAAAAACGCTCTAGTTTGGCATCACTGCCCTCCTGAAGGTGTTGGAGAGATATACTTATGCTTTTTTGTAATCGGATTCCAGTTGTGTATTAGATTCCAATGACTCTTGGAGGTTGAGTTGTATAACTGCAGCTGTTTATAGGCTTTGAGATTCGCACTTTCGGAACAGATATTTTGGCGCGAAACTAACGGTGCAAAATTCAAACCAAACATCTGGCGCCCACAACAGGAGCACATGAACTCCAGCAAGAAGGATTACAAGAAGGCTGAGGCACACTATTATAAAGGGTTGTCCAATAATGATCAAGGAAATTGGGGAACTGCAGAGGAAGAGTTCTTGAGAGCTCTTGTGTTATTCCAAAAGATCAGCTGCTATGAGAAGGTGAATACTGATGTTTCAAGCGATGATTTTGAGAGATGTGAGAAGTAACGAAACATAGGTAGTGTGCTGCCACTGCTCTCTTGGAAATGTTTGCTTTAACAAAGGAAATCTGGCAGAGACACTCAAGCACTGGCTATGCGCTCTCGATATCTATGAGAATCGTCTCAGGAATAAGACTGATGCTGGAGAGTTATGCTTAGATATTGGAGATCTTCATTATGAGATGAAGGTGAGATTCATCACTCTTCCTCTCATCATCATTGACAATTATAGAACATGTATGGCGCAGGACAATATTACTCAAGAGCCTACTCTCTATTTCAAGAAGAACCCCTCGAAAATGATCTCAACATGGGTATCGTCAACCACAAACTTGGAAATGTATGCT
This sequence comes from Protostelium mycophagum, assembly GCA_002081555.1. Classification (NCBI taxonomy): domain Eukaryota; phylum Evosea; class Variosea; order Protosteliida; family Protosteliaceae; genus Protostelium; species Protostelium mycophagum. Next base: position 25,295 of record MZNV01002914.1, on the reverse strand, counting down.
TTAATCAAGAGAGATTTCCACAAGCAGAGAAGCACTTCCTCACAGGTGAAATATAATTTTCATCATCCTCTAAAACGAAGTAGCTCAACCGATCTACGAGAAGTTCAGTCGAGAGGAGGGTTTAGGAGACATGTTTAAAGCCATGGGACATATATATATGGTCCAGGATGATTTTCAAATCGCCCAACAATATTTCAGGAAGGCGTTCGAGATCTTCAGCAAGATCGAGAAGACTGAACTCACTAATGAGGTAACATTCTGTTGTACATGTCTCTTTAGATATTCACGCCATCTTTTATCATCACAATGACGATCGTTCTGCACATTGATCAAACTGCCACAAAACAACCTCGAAACACCAAGACTATCTATTTTCGCACAGTACGCAGATAATGCAAAAAGTGATGACGCCTGCAGGTGGCCAATTTGCTGCTCTCCATCGAAAACAGACTAGAACAGAAGAGGCTCGAGAGAAAACAACGAGATCTGGAGAAGAAGCTGAAGGACCTCGAGAGGTGACCCATCTACAATCAGATTCAAGTTGAAATTGACGTATCACAGAAAGGATGACAGGAGGCTGTCAGAGACCAGCTTGACATACAGCGAGAGCGAGATCAGCGACACCGACTCTGATTACCAGATCAGGTGATCATGATGATCCTCTTTATTGTTTCTGTTCTCCTCATAGAAGTTCTTTATAACAACACCACGTTCTTAACTTTTTTAGCGCTCTACATTTGAATGCGAAGCCTTCAGCCCCTTCTTTAAAGGCCTCCAACCTCGTAAACAACCCCGCGTCTAAAATCGACGTGTTGGTCACCCCCACACCAGCCCCCAGGTGAGATTCCGTGGAAATTTCGTGGAAAATTCTCAAGCTGAGAAATTCAGGGCGCCTGCTTCAAGAAACCAACTACAACAGATTTTTTCAAACATCACAAACCAACAAGTTGTAGACCACATTGTAAAGAAAAATAAGGAGCCAGAGGTGAGAAATCAGAAATATATTTTAATTGCCAGAAATCCATCTACAACGCTGTAGAAACACACAAGTCATTTTTTATTCATTTTTTCAGGTGGTCACGAGGCAAGTCGCCCCGCTGAAGAAGATAACACCAAAAAATCCAAGGAGAAGAATATAGAGGAACATCATACGTGTCACATCATCAACTTTATCTTCTTTTTTGGCTGCACAGTTTGTGTCGGTTGTGTCTTTTGTGCGATCTTGGTCTTTGTCTTCTCTGTCTTGTGTGCTGTAGGAGTTTTGATTTCGTCTTCACTTGTGTTGGTGTTTTCATCACTTTCTGGGATCACGGGCCCTTCATATCGATCCATCTCTTCCATCAACGACAAATGTTGGTATTCCACCACTGTTCCACCTTTAGAGGCGCCGACAGAGCACATGATCCATGATTCATCCCGATCTCTCTTCCATTTTCCTTCCGGTAGTGTGTCCGCTTCGTCTTTCTCTCGGAAAGTCTGTGTCGTGTCTGATATGTGATCTAATGACAACGGTGTGCAGACAAACTCTACATTGGTCATGAGAGAAGGGTGGTACTCAAGTATAAATGTCTCTAGCGAATCTAGTATTGTTTTAGCCCTGCGACACATCAGATCATGCAATGATTAGCTTTTGGATTCTGCTGTACCATTCGTAATGAGCCAGTCTAGTGCACAAGATGGCCACACTCTTTATCTCTGATATCTTCACAATGTCAGCATGATCATCATAAAACCTCGATCCAAAAATAAAATGCCTGCAGCTTCGGCAACGCCAGACTAGTAGAACAACATCGACTTCAGGTACAGACAAATCCAAATCATGATGTCATACATGATATCACAGTGTGCAATTGAGATGTCTCACCATTCTGTCGTTTATGCCTCTGGTAGATCCCTTCTCTCGGTCTGAATTCAATGTGATGACCCTCATGCAACACTCCCCCATCATTTCTTTGAATCTACAACGCTCAGGAATGATCTAAAAATAGACAAAGACTCACTCGCTGAATCTACCGATATTTCCCGGGTACATTTCTTTTTTCATTTCTAATGCTGATCTACAATCAGCCTTTAAAATATAAAATAAAAATGGAAACGTCAATCTACAACTGATAAGAATAGAGATTGTACCGTATAAATATTGTAAAAACCGCCGAACACAAGCGTAATGCATTCCTGGTGCAAATAGAATTAATTCTGTTAATAATACGTCCCATTTTCTCGCGAATTTAAACGGTTTCAGACTACAACCCTCCCACCTGCCTGGGGTCAGAACGACCGTCTACAATGATGTAAACAGACGAGATATCTCACTCTGACAATATGACAGACAAGATGCAATCTGATGAGATGTCGTAATAGTCCTCTGTGGCTGTGGCTTGTAGATAGGATATAATTTCTTTGCATAATTCTAGTCGTTCAAATCCTCTCAGCTGAAAAATTTATTTTTTGTCATTTTTTATTAATTTTTTTTTTTTGATTCTTTGTGGAATTGAATTTTTATTTATTTTTAGAATTTATTTATGGCACAATAAAAAAGTCAAAGAAAATCTGGCGGGAAGACTTCAAATTCAAACACGTGTACTCACCCTCTTTATGGAGGTTCCCTCGATCTTGATCATGTATCGAAAGTATTTTCTGATCAATTCGGTGAGATCCTTCTTTGCGTGTCTGTAGACGATCTCTTGTGCTTTCCAATAGTAATCATCCATCCATAACAGCCCCTTCATCAGATGATGCTTCAGAATCGAGATTGGGGCGATATGTCCGTGAGTGGCGGAGTGACGGATTTCCACGAAAGAGAGGGGTAGGTCCATGTTCGCAGCAGTGGAAGCTATGGAAAGATTCTTCACACTCTTATTGACATCGGTGATACTGTTCACAAATCTCACAAGAGCGAGGGCATACATCAATTTGTCTTGTTCTTCACGAATCATATTGTCACTTCCATCTGATCTTCTCAACTGCACAATGTGAATTGATGGAGTGTGGAATCACTCACACTATGATGTACAGCCACTAACAGGTCAAATGTGGACTCGATTACCAACGGTGTCTTGCCTCTTGCTCTCCACTGACTCAACTGTGTGCTGGTCAGGAAAATGCCAAGATTGGTGATGATGAATCATTAAACCTTCTCGGTGATCAGTTGCAGATTTTCTTCCCTCTTGTTGATGTTTCTTTCCTTTGTTGGATCTGAGCTTGTAGTGCTGATGAAATTTGTGATGGCGGTGCGGACCTCAATCCATTCTTCCGTATCACGCCATTGGCACCCTGTTCTCTGTCTTAGATGACTCTCTCTAACTGTGTTGTCAATAGGCATTCAGATTCGCGATATTAGAAAAATGAGATGTGATTTCAATTTTTTCAAATCAATTTTACACATCACCTGGGATTTGGCAGAGCACAACCAACATGTTTCTGTCAAGTCTAAATGTGTCGGACTCGCGTCCCTCCTTCTTTGAGATGATAGCACAACAGGAGATGATGCCGACACTGAAACCTGCCCTTCGATACATCTTCAATGTGAGTGTCGTAGCTCATTATTATCAATAATTAATAATGTGAAGACATTGGCTGCTCGACACCCACAGATGGATTGGTTTGCGGTTCATAATGATGAGATCTTCTCCTTCCTCCTTCTCCTCTTGGAAAATCATCACCTGAAACATTATGGCATGTTTTCCTGTACAGTTCATCACCATTAATTAACAAACAGACGCTTCCTTCGCAGAGTATTTCTATGGACTTCGCAGGATGAAGATACAACCACCACCTTCCATACATAAGAGGGAAAGTAATGCCTGGTCCGTCAAAGACTTGCTGCCAAATCTATTACCAACACCTATTAATACCAGTCCCATCACGAGCCAAGAGACGCTCAGAACACCCGTATTAACACCTCTTGGAATAAGAGAGAGAAGATGGGGGCTCTTTGCTGCTGTAAGCTGATCCTTTCTTTTCATGATCATCATGTCTTCTGATCCTGAATGATGGAGCCAGAAACAATCGCAAAGCGCAACTTCATGATTAATCATGCTTCTAAGTGCTGTACATGATGGTTAATGTGCAGTGTGGCAAAGTAAAATAAGCTGCAGGTGCAGACAGATTTTTGTGTCCATTGTTGTGGCAAAGCTGCCAAGTCAACGACAATTTCAATCATGCAAAAAAGAGAATCGCCCCTTTAGACATTTTGTGGCATTTCTCGCCTTTGTCGCAACAAATACAATGCAAGATTCCATTCATCATTTCATGATGAAAAATGAGATGTGATGATTTGTTCATTTCGTCAGGTGGGCGTACCATACCTTAAAGGCAAACTAGACAATTTGTACAGAGAGTACTTCCCGATGCATCAATTCTCCATCAGGGACGGAACTTTCCTCGAAGAGGAATACGACGATTCCAGGAATATTCTGACCCGATTCGTTCCGAGAACGGTCAGAAATTTCGCGTACAAATCGATGATGTACGGATACCCTTATTTCAATGCGTTGTACGAAGGTTCGCATTTTCTGTATCAGTTGATGTACTTGTACCAAGCCACCGCCTATTACACCCCCTTCTTGCACCTGCAGGGGGTCAGTCTACAACGGCTATCCGTACAACAATTGGTACGTTTGGCTGAAATATTTCCAGATTTTCTGGTTTTTTTCAAAATTCCAAAAATAAAATTGCGGAAAATTTACAAGAAGATATTAAAATTTCCACAAAAATTAAAAATTAAATAATAAATTAAAATTAATTTTTTTGTGGAAAAAAATTCCTGATATTTTCAACACTGATGATGGCAGCGATCATTACAAGAAGGACAGATGAAGAGAAGAAAAGCAAGGCTGAAGAGACTCAACGGGGGTCCCCTGCCCAAGGTGTGGGGAGTGGTCGTATTCCTATACGACCTGGTACTGGATTATTCCAAGTGGATGTTGCCCATCACCATTTTCCTTTTCAAATTTCTCGGTAGGAATTCACATTTTCCCGCCTTTTTCAAATTCTTGTATTTTCGTCGAAATTTCGCGGGAAAATCATTAAAATATACAGAATGGTGGTATACCGAGAGCAGACTGTTGAGTAACACGTCACTTCCAGTACCCCCGCCACCCCAGCCGTCACAAGTTTCAAGGCACGGTGTAGAACTTCCCAGGGACAAGAAGATATGCCCCCTCTGCAAAGAAACCAGGACCAACCCGGTGAGTTTCTCGTTGTAGATCGACCGTTATTTTTTTGAATTTTGAATTGAATGCAGACAGAGTATTTCCGTTGGGGGTTTTTTGTTCTGTTACCCATGCATCTACAACTATGTAAAAGAGTACCACAGATGCCCCGTCTCCCACAAAGCGATGGAGACAGACCAAATCCGAAAGATTTACGACGAATCATAAACATCAAAAGAATCAAATTTGTCATCTTACTGTTTTTCAAGGCATTATTAGTGAAAAGATTGTTTGTCTTTATTCCTTGTAGTATGGATTTCAATTTGTGCAGATTTATTCGGTCTAAGACAAGAAGATCAAAATAAATTATTTGATGCAAACTTATCTTTACTAGAGCCATGAGTGATCACCTTCTCCTCGTGGTTGTAACATCATCACCATCGGAAGCTCACAATAGAGGTCCTAATCGTCACGGGGCTCATATGAGTAGATGAGTGTGGAACATGAGCAACTTTTCCCATTGTTTTTGATTGAAGCTCGTAAAACACAAACAAATCGAAGAACTACGGAAGTATGAAGTACCGTACAACGAAAGGCTGACAATGCGGCATTTCATTTGTCCATGAAAGATCCCATAAAAATAATACAGTTCCACATTTATCATCGCACGTATTGGTTTGCGTACACATATTGAGGTTCAGAGTTCTCTACTTGCGGTGCGTGTTGACGCCTCGCTCCTGGAGAATTTGCTGACCCGCTCGAAACTCTGACAGGTAGCGATTCGGACAATTTCCCATTGATCACCAGCAGTGGATTAGGGTTGTTAATGACAGCATCGTTGACTGACACGCCATCAAGATATTTCTGGACAAAATCAGCGTCTACAACGTTGTAATGAGCCACACGAACCTGTAAGATGAGTCTCAGGTCTTGATTTTCCTTCAACAGTTTTGATTTCTCATTGTCCAGCGCCATCTTGTCCAATAACACCTTGTTGTACCTCTTGTAAAATTGATCCAAATAGTTCCATTCTCCCACAGTGGTGTATTCCTGCGTCAAGACGGTGGTCTCATAAGCTTTTGTCATTTCGTCTGGGCGCTCTGGGTCATTTTCAAACTCTGCCTCCACTTTTTTCTGTACATCCCCCTCTGTTCTCTCAAACGGCATGATCTGATGACGTCAGAACTTCAAACTTGCAGGCATTCATGAGCAGCATATGAATATATAAATGACCTTTTCTTTTTCCGTCTCTAATTTTAGATTCATTTCGGCCAAAGTCAGTATCCTCTCCACAAGCGCCAGCTTTGTGTCTAAAGACTTGATGGTCGAATTAGTGTTTTTTGTCAACTCTGTCAGCCGCCCAGAAAACTTCTCCTTTAATTTGTTCATTCTGCCCTTCAAACCTTGGAAATGTTGCTGAATATTGTCTTTCTCTTCTTTTAAAGCCTTATTTCTGGCCTCACACTCCCTGACATTGTTGGCCATCTTCGTTCGCCAATGGTTGAGGTTGCGTTGTAGACGCTGCAGTTTGCGGTTGTTACCCTGGGTGGATTACTTACTTGCAACATTATCGCGGTCGTACCTCTATTGTGCGCGTGTTCAGTTCGTCAGCGGCAGTGAGTTGTTTCAGTCGTGTAATCTCTCCCTCAGTGCTATTTTCATCAGAAAAAACATCTGACAAATGAATCGAATGTTGTAGGTAAGAAGTAAAGTGGAATACCTTGTGGTATATGTTTGATGAGACCCGTCGAACTCTTTTTCCAATTTTTGTATCTGTACATCCAATTTGAGTCTCAACATGCTGAACTCTTCCGCATTTCTCGTCTTGATTTCATCTCTCGCATTTTGAAACCTTGTCTTTGCCTCTGAATCTGCCGCGTGGAACTCTTCCTCCATTGCCAGCATGATGTCTAAAAGCTCTTCTTTTTCGTCGGCATGTTTGGTGACGATCTCCTCTCTCTCTTTGAAGAACTCGGCCTCCATTTCCTGAAGATCGTGATCAAATTCACTCTCTAATGCGTCGATTCTGGCATCCTGCAACTGTACAAGAGCGTCGATGTTGGCAAGATGACTGTCTAGAGCTGTTTGATATTGCTGCTCGATTTCTAGCAGAGTACCCTCCAAGCGGGCGATGATCGCATCTTTCTGAAACGTCAGACGCTCGTGACCTTCCCTCAATACACCGATGTCTGCCTTCAGTTCCGCTGCCTTTTCCATTCTCATGATTTTCCTCCATTGCTCTTGTATTTTCAACTGGTTGAGTCGCGATATGGCACTTTCTTGTGCGATCTGAGCTTCTAATCTCGCCCTGATCTGCTCCTGCTTTTTTTTTCTGGCTTCTTCCTCTCTTAGAGCTTTGATTTCGAGACGCAATTGACGCTGCTCCTCAGTTTCGGGCCCCTTTCTGCCTTTCTTTTTTCCTTTGGGAGGTGGTGCAGCGCCTGGAGGAGGCAAAGAGCTCTTTAGCTTCACTTTTCCTGACATGTTGCTAGCCGTTGAAAGATGAGAGATCGGACATTTCTGTGACTATTTTAAGGCGCAATCTCCTGCGAACTTTAAAGGTGTTCAAAGAAACACAAGAGGTGTGGACAATTTTTCCACAGAACAACAGAAACCAGCTTCGGGCAGTCCGTCTATTTTGGTTTCCTCAGCCACAAACACACTTTGCATTACCTACATCTATAAAATGGGCTGTGGTGCGAGCCAGTCAGCGGGTCTTGCGAGCATAGAAAAGCCCAGGTTAAGTTCTGAAGCGAGACGCATCATTCGAGAATTGGAGAAAGAGACAAACTGTAAGACACACTCAGTTTATTTGCTTGATGGAGACTGATTCAGACAGACTCTCACGATGAGTTAGAGAGGATGTGGACAGATTTCAATAATCTCGCCGAGGATGGTCGATGTAATGAGAGGTAAGTGATACGCGTAATTGCATCATCGATCTTAAAGATGCTTTATCATTTCGCGCTTGCCTGAATGAAGTGCTTATCCTTTTAAGGCTTACATACTCATTTTTGGTAAAGCATAAATTTGGAAGCAAGCTCATAGAGATGATCTTAGACAAAGAAAAGATGGACAAGACGGTAACGAGTCAATTTCACGACACAACCCTAAACCACACAGAAAATCGCCAAGAAGGATCCTCACGCAAATGCACATGGCACAGAACATGCAAACACCGATCCACCTGCAAACGTGCCGTGGCTGTTTCCACTTTTGATCAGAACACTCAACACACTGAGGAAAGGGTCTATTGGCGAGCAGCTTGAGTGTGAGTCGGCGACTAATTTTAGAGCGCAAACTGAAGAGTCCAGGGTACTTCGCACTTTTTGATATTAATGAGGATGGAGAGATGGATCCTGAGGAAATGAGTCGCATGGTAAGAAACGATTGTTAAAGACATTCTGACAAAAAGATAATTGGTCAGTATTTTCATTAAAATTGACCTATTTTTAGGTTAAAGTATTGCTCGAAAATAACCCCACAATGTCTGAAATCGTCACATCTGATCTCGCCATCAATCGTCTTGTCAACGAAATTTTCCAAGAGGCTGATGATGACGGTGAGTTTGTCGCAATGTACCATGGTGCTTATCTTCTTAGGTAACGGTGTGCTCTCGCTACGCGAGTTCTTGACTCACTCCAAATTCATCACAAAGAAGATTCTACTTCAAAATACGTCATTCAATGACAGGTAATAATTTGTAGATATTTTAACCGTCTACAACCAGCCAATTGACTCGTTGTAGAACATCAAGAATCATGAAAAAGATGCACGGGGAGGGGTACTCCAAGTTCACGAAGTCACGTGATCTAATATAAACTCCCACACTCCACGGCACGAACGATGCAGAGCAGATCACGATTGACATTTATTACGGGAACATAGCGCAGACTTCGTCAATGTTTGGGCGTTTTGCCGGATCAATATGCCATAGTCTGGGTAGCAGTTGCCTGAAGAAAGGCGGTGTGTGTTCTGGTAGAGCTAAAGAGTGTTAAAATAAATGAAAATGTAATCAACATTTTTCTGCTGAAATCTCACGTGGTGTTAGGCCGTTTCTGATCTGTATGGCGGCATCTATAAGCTCCATCTCTCTGTGCGGTCGATCCTTTGCGATGATTTCCCTGAGATTGTTAGTATCGTGATCAATGTTTAGAGCACATCACCAGATGATGATTCCGTATGACCACACGTCAGACGCCCTGGAATAAGACATATTTGTGAGACATTCTGGGCTCTATAAAATTTCAATTACTTGATCAGAGCAAAGTTACTATGGTCATCGTTGTAGACGTATAAATGCACCCGTTTTTCAACAACAAAAAGAATTCAAAGTAAATTATAATTAATATAAATCACCATCCATTTGATAGGACCCATGTTCCTGTGACGATCAGTTGAGATTAAAAAAAGTTAAAAAAACCACTCACGTTGATGTTTTTGATTCCAGTGAATCCTGGCCTAAGATTCTGCTGAATCCAAAATCGGCCAGTTTGGGCTCATTTGACCTTGTCAACTGGGATGATTCAGTCACAACACATGGAATTGGATTTACCAAGATATTTCTTGCGGCTAGATCCCTGTGTATGAGGTTCTCGTGATGTATGTGCAGTACTCCTCTGTTCTTCGTCATTTTTAATTTCATTTGAATTTTGATTTTTGGAAAATACATTAAATTTTTTTCTGCAAAAAATCTACAGAGAGAATCTCTCACCTCGCAACGGCCTTTGCCAATTTGAACACTTTCTTCTCTGGTATATTTCCTTTCTGTTTATTGAGCCAAGCTTCTAGACTCCCACCACCTAGGTACTCCAGTACAATGGCATAAGTGTTGTCCTCCATACAAATACCCAAGAGCTGTACAACATGTGGTGACGGTCTCATTTTCCTGACATACGTCAGATTTGACAATAGACATGTGACACTCACATCATGACGCGTGCCTCTGCCAAAAAATCTTCTTTTGCCTTTGCGGATAGATGTGTGTTACATAGTTTAATGGCAACTGATGTACTTCTCCATGTACCCTTGGTAAATGTCAAAAATCGATTTTTTTGCAAAAATAGAAAATGAAATCGTTATCCCACCTTATAGACAATACCGAAGGCTCCTCTGTGACAAATCAGAAAATTTGAATTTTAACAGTTTAACGAGTGTAAATACTTACACTCCCAATGGTTTTTTCGGCTTCAATTCGGGGATTGGAATGAGCCAAGATTCTTGATATTTTAGTGGTCCCGACTCTTCTGAGTTTTCTGGCTGCTTTGGGTCTTTGAATCCATCTACAACGGTCATAAGTGGCTTTATTTTTAAAAAATATAAAAATGTGTGGTTTGAAACATAGAAAAAATTAAAAATCTACTCACTGATCATATTCTGCAACACTCCATTTTGTGCTCCAAAAGGTGACACAAAGTCTGAACCCTCTTTTGGTGCACGACGTATAGGACCTGGTGTGCTTTCATTCGAGTGAGTCTGTGGTGAATCTGTTTCTGGGAAATTGATGGAGCCGTAGTTAATCTACATAGAAGTCATCAACCAGTATCCCGGGAATTTCTGTTTTTAAAAATCGAACTTGCTTCCGACTTGCTTTTTTTGTCAAATAAGAATATATAGAGACAGACCTCTTTGCCTCCGCTATTACTTTGACTGGGCATCTGTATACTGCCATAATCGACCGATTTCCTAGTTTGATAAGGATCAATCTATTCATCCATAAACCCACTTTTCATTGCTGTCTGTCTTCACAACGGGCATCTGTATGGAGCCGTAATCTATTCCCGGGCCGTGCTTGGGAGCAATGTTCATGGATGGTGCAGATTTGACGTCTCCATAGTTACTCAGTGAATTGTATTTTGATTCATTCGCAGATCCTAATTGTGCAAGACTCAGATTGCTCAGATCTCCTGAAAAAATGAGCAAAAATGGATCAAATCTAAATATAAAATAAAATCCCACCTTGCATTTTTTCTACTGGTGGGTAGACAGGCAGAGATTGTGAATAAGATCCGCTCAGATTTGCTGATGTCCGGTTAGAAGCGTCACTCATCGATGAGCTGCTGAATGATGAATGCAAACTGTTCTCTCCACTCTGGTCGTTCCATGCAGATGACCTCTTTGTCGACAGGGTGACGTGATAAGAACCTCCCCTCGGCCTTGTGAAATTCTCTTCTTCATGTCTTGGTGTCAGTCCACCTCTTGGCGTCAGCCCTTCCACGACTTTTTCGTCCCTGGAAGATCTTCTGTCGATCACGAAGCTCTTTGAACTCGGCTTGTCCTCAAAGGAGTTGTTCACTTCATTTAAAAAAGCTTGGCTTCTCTCTATGATGAGAGATCCGACTCTGCCGTTGTTCGGCTTTCTGGCGGTGATCGGTGATGTTGTTGGTGAGCTTCGTGGGATATAAGGAGCGAATTGATTCATTGTAGATGCAGTGACGGAGTTACGAGGCGAGGGTGTCGACGGAGAGGATCCCATGTTGACACGTGCCTGCCGGAATCAGGAATACTACGTGGTATTGACTTACCGTTTCAACTTGCATGGACACGGGGCGCCCGTTAGACCCTGTAGAAGAGGACAACCGTGACCCGCCCGGCGGGATGTTGATATGGTGGAAACATCTTATTTCGTTGCCAACTTCATAGTATGTCGTTTCAATTTTGTCGTCACAAATGCTGCACCTAAAACAATCTGAATGGTACCTCCTGTCCCCAACTTTCATCATCTACAACGACTGAGTTAGAAATCTCACGGAAATTTCGCGAACCTGTCCGCTGATGCGTTGCTGACATGCCGTGCAATTGAAAACTTTGGACTGGCCGTGATTTTCACAGTATAGTTCACCATTGACCATCACGCATGTGTCCAGAAGCTTTTTGCACTCTGAGCAAGTGAAGCAATGTTCACAGAATTTCTTCCCATTAGCTACTCTGAAATTCCCAAAAATAAGATTTTTGCACAGCTCACACGGGACCCTCTTCACTTCCACGCAGACTTTGGCTGAGCTGAGTAATTTCACCATCACCGTTGTCATCCTTTTCTTTTTCGCCACAAAGAGGACGGCCAAGACGTTCCTCGGCCGAGTGTTCCTCTCTAGCTGGTCCAATAAGGCGGCAAGAGGGACCAACTCTGTATAAAGGTGTTGAAGCTGTGATAGAACCTGGATCGCTGAGATGATTCCACTTGATTACATGATTTTTACCTGTGCTTGGAGATCGCTGGAGGATGATGAAGCCATGTCCAGCACAAGATAGAAAAAATCGACAGTATTATTTGTAAAGATGGAAAAATTGTTGCCCAGAGTGGCATTGAAATCGAGACCTAATATGGCCTTCGCTCCTGAGCTAAGAAGGCCAGGCACTACATTGATGTCGATGTCTTTTGCAGAGTCTCTCCAATATTGTTCTGGCCGACTCACAATGGACATCACCTGATCTTGTTGATTTCATGAATGGAAAATGTCGATACCTCGCTTAGTTGTTTGACAAATGGTACAGCGTATAGTTTAGAGGGTATTCCAAAATTGATGGTAACTTCCTGTCTCTCTGGCGACTTGGCAGCTGATAAAATCACCCTCTGTAATGCATGACGAACGTCCACTGTTGCGTTTTGTGTCGGCCTCTCAGACAAAGGGTCATATTCTAAATTTAAAGAGGTAATTTTGTCGTAAAGATCAGTGACTGTCTCGCATACGGCAGCATGAGCCACCATCATGCCCGAAGTCAGACCCTTTGAGAGAAGCTGTAAGAGGCTGGCCAGAGACTTATATAATTTAATGTGGGTCTCCTCTACTGCCAGGTCGAGCTCATCCATTGCATTTGATACTTGTCTTGCTGATACGCTCACAGCCGGCAGGTCGAAGGAGCCGCTGCCAACTCTTCCTTCTGCTGTGCCGCCAGCATATATAGAATTCACCGCTTTGATGAGCTCGTCCATTTGTTGGCTGAGGAGAAGCAAAAGCAAGCTGAAATCGCGAGTGCGAATCGCATAATTAAGTATATTGAAGAACTGTCGCGGACAATCCGAACTTGCGTTGTGTGAATGGCACAGCGACTTTGAAGTATGGACACAATAAATGTACAGCAGTTCTGAAGACCTGAACATAATAACCAGAGTCAAAATAACATTGGTTTCGTGCCTTTTTCAAGTGGAGTTTGTTTCTGGTGAAAATGACGTCCTCTTGATGTCTTCTGTCGGAATCGCAAGATCCTGAGATACTTTCACGGAAAAAATCCCCATTTTAAAAGCTGACCAGCAGCCTGGAGGATGGCAACCAGAGCAGCTGAGCTGAGGACTTCGAATGATATTGAATCTAAAGATGTCGAGAAGGGCCTCGGCGAGAAGCAAGAGAAGTCAGCTCAAGCTCAATCTTCTAAAGCTGTTGGTGTGATAATGGTCTTTGCGAATGCCATATCAGCCGTTCTCATGATCACCGCAAACAAGCAGCTCTTCAGAAGCGGTTTCAATTTCGGTGGGTGTTCTTCTCTAATCATAATAGAATGCCCGAATGGAAAATGAAGATGAGCAGTGGCATCTCTCACATGGCTTCATTTTGCCATCACGGCAGTGATCTTGCATATCCTTCTCAAGTTGAAATTCTTCGAGCACAAGCGACTGCCTTGGCCAGAGGTGGGTCATGAAAAATATTATCACATTGTCTGAAGTCATTCAGGTTGCAAAAGTTGCGGGTCTCAACACAATGGGTTCGTCATGATTTCGTGATGTGTGAACTGACGTCATGCAGCCATTGTCTTCATGAACCTGAGTCTACAATATAATTCTCTCGGTGTGTACCAATTATCAAAACTACTGGGAATCCCATTGCTGGGAACAATCGAATATCTTTATTTCGATAAGGTACATCTATTTTTAATATTGTCACCAGCTAAGTTTCTGAAACAAGTGCACAATCACGCTGATAAGGCTTGAAAACATCAAAGATTTCCCTCTGCCCAAAATATTCAAGCATAAAAACGCATCCTCACCAAGCCATTCATTTACCGAATAAAACCGCAAAACATCTCACAGACATAGAAAATGCAAAAAAGAACCCTTGCCGCCTTGGCCATACTCGTCATCGGAGTCGCGATCGCAACAGTCAAAGAAGTCAGCCTCACATTTTTCGGCAGTGTTCTCATTCTAATAGCTGTATTCTCGCAATCGATCAGTCAAATCGTGAGTAAAGCTTTAAGCCATCTGCTAGATCCACAATCGCTCATTGTACAGATTTTATTTTTAGATTGAAAAGTTGGAAAAAACGTCACATTGATGATCAACAGTTGGTCAGCACAAAGACAAAAGAATTAGAGGCAACCAACATACAGATGATATTCTACATGATGCATCTCAATGCGCTGTTCATCATGCCGATGATTCCATTCACGGACAATTTGAACCCTGAAATTCCTGGAAATTTATGGCATTTTCATTGGACTCCACCTGTTACAGTGGGTCTTCTTTCGATATTTCGCACAAAATATCACACGCTGTCGCATTTCGTAACACCTTCTATATGATATCATTATGTGATATCATGACTGTCATCTTGTCACGAAATTTTTAAAGACTTTGGCAGTTTCAGTGTTTTTATCTTTCGTGCGCCTTGTACAAAAATCTGTTCAGTCTTTCTAAAAGAAAACAGTACGCCGCTCTGGGCTCCTGCGGGATTGCCGCAATACTGAATATCTCTGGATTTTTTGTAGTGAGTGTCTTCTCGCCCATGACATTTTCGGTGCTGGGTCACGCAAAGACGATCTCCCTCATCCTCATTGGAATGGTCTTTTTTGGGGAATCTGCATCGAAAGAAACATGTATAGGCGTCAGCGTAGCGATGATAGGAGTGTGGTGGTATTCATCAATAAAAACTCAGTGAGGATGTCGTTCTTTTGGCAGTGTAGAAGGGCGTAGGAAAACCTTCAAAACGGGGTATGTGTTACCCGAACGGCTTTCCTTGGAGCAGTCTCCCTTCGGTTTTGTTGTCTTCTTCCACAACCAACAACTGTACAAAGAGGACGATCATGTCTGGTGATAACAGTGCCACCAAGTGTCTTTTAAAATTTTAAATCAATCCACACCTTAAAACCGTGACCTTATCGTGACCTTAACGCGGTCGTAAAACAGAATGAGGAAATTAGGTAGAAAACTCGGGGGTTTTTCATCATTTTCCGTGACGTCTTCCAGGGTGAGTTCGACGGAACCAATTAAAGTTTATAGAACACTCCATCATCATCATCATACGAACGAAACTATGCGACTGTTTCTTTATTTTTCAACGCTTTTGTACATACAATTTGTTGCGGGGTCGCCTCAAGATGTTTTGAAGAGCTTTTATCAAGCAACAGGAGGTAAGAAATGAGGAAATCTATGACAAAAGAGATCAAAATATGGATGATTCTACAGAAAAGGCCTTTCCACTTTTTTAACACCATTACAAATTGTATTCTCAAATCAAATTTTGTAATGATCTCGATCGTATTCAATCAAATGTAAACCATATTAGGAGATACATGGAAACGGAAAGACAACTGGAACAATCTTGATGTTCCTCTATCGCAATGGTTTGGGGTCACCACAGACAGCAATGAAACCGTTACGGGGCTGTCTCTTTCAAATAACAATCTCTTGGGGCCACTTCCGGGTTCTTTGAGCTCATTACCTCTCACACATCTCGATCTTTCAGTCAATTTATTGAATGGACAATTACCACCATCTCTGGCCAGCACCAACTTGGCATATGTAAATTTGAGCAGAAATCTCTTTACGGGTACTCTGGGCCCGCCATTCTTTTCTGTAGAGGACCAACCGATTGATTCCAGCCTCATATCATTAGATCTCAGTTATAATTCGTGAGTCATTGATTGATCTTGGCTCATTTTATTTTCCCAATACAAAAGCTTGGATTCCCGCCAAAAAACCACCGTAAAACCCGCGTTTATTGACGTGTACTAAAGTCATTTTTATCTATCTTTATTCTGAGTTTCGGCTGTTGGCGATATTGCCATCAAGTTTGGTCAGTTTCTTACCACATTAAAATCCTCGGTAACTAACGCGTCTGTTATCACGACCTTTAGGAATCTAATCAAAATAAAATTATAAAAATAAAATATAATTAATATTTTTGCAGATTTCAAGGGTTAATACCACAACGAATCCCATCAAATCTAACCACACTTCACTTGGAATCTGCAGGTAAAGTTCTCAGAAATTTCTTGGGATATAGTCAGTGACCCTTTTTTCACCATCTACAACGAGACTATAATTTTGAGATTTTCAGGACTGCAGGGAGTGATTCCACAATTTTCAGAGAGTTTGAAGTATCTATTTTTAGACAACAATTTTCCCCTCAGTGTCGACAAGATGGGTTGGAATTTTCCAGGAAATCTCGAGATCCTTTCCATGAATTTCTGTGGGTTGGGTGGGGACATCAGTCTATTTTTAGTGCGGCGGTTACCATCTACAACGCGACAATTATACGTGAGCGGCAACCAGTTTGCGGGGGGTATGCCTTCCTTCAGTCAATTGTACAATCTACAAATTGTCGACATTTCTCGGAACCAAATCTCGAGTGACATCTCCAACACCAAATTCAACTTGAGCAATCTACAATCGCTTACGGCGGACTACAACGGTCTCTCGGGGAGTTTACACGCGTCTCTATTTTCCGGTCAGATTCAGGAAATAAGTATCAAAAACAATCAATTATTCGGCCTGCTTCCGGAGTTACCACAGAACTCAGGGCTCACCAAATTAATTTTGGCCAACAATCGGTTGTCGGGACCCCTGCCACCCCTCAGTACCAGTTTGAGACTTTTAGACCTGTCAAATAATCAGCTGACGGGGACACTGGACGACACGAACATATCCCAGTGTACAGAGCTCCTTTGTTTAGATCTTTCTGGGAATTCTCTGCAGGGTGAAATACCTGTGATGACGCCACCAAAAATTACGGTAAAATTTCTCAGATATTTTCCACGAAGATTCACGGAAACCTCACAGAAAATTCAGGTGATTAATCTGTCATCCAACATGATGAGCGGACGCGTACCCCCCACTTTTCGGGATCTTCTGTTCCTGGAATATCTCAATCTATCTTCAAACGACTTCTCCGGCCCCATCCCGGAGTTCCGGAGTTACCAACTCCGGACACTCGATCTTTCGGGGAATTCTCTGGAGGGAAATATGACGTCATCATACAGCTCATTCTTGGAAACAATAGATCTGTCGGATAACCGTTTCAACGGCAGCCTCAGCCCCGCCCTGAGTAACCTGACAAATTTGGTTACGGTCAATATGGTAATTTTTGAGGATTCTTTTCTTCACAAGAGATTTCAGCGCGAACGTTTTGGAAATATTTGATTTGGGCGATTATTTATATCTTCCCGGTAAGCGATGTGACCGTTGCGGGAAGAGGTTGTCACGGTGATCACCTTACTGTGAGACTCGCGTTCCTTACCGGGATTAAATAATAATTGCCCAAATCAACGTTTACAGATCCGTGTGTTTTTTGTTGAAATTTTGGTTGCAGAAAAAAACAGAAGTCATGATATCTAGGTGATGACGTGTTCTGACGTAATGTACAGGCTTACAATTCATTCACTGGGTCCATACCACCCCTCTTCTCCCCCTCCCTATTTTACTGCAACTTTTCCTCGAATTTTCTCTCCGGAAATTTCCCACAAATTTCTTCACAACAACTCCATACTTTGGATCTGTCCTTCAACCAGATCTCTGGCAGTTTCCCGTCAAATCTATCTGTTCTGGGAATGAACGTATTGAACCTACGGAATAATCAATTCTCCGGTTCTCTTCCCACGACTTTTCTCGGAAATGGACAACTACAATCGTTAGATGTGTCAAATAATCAATTGAACGGATTTATTCCGAGCATCTCAGGGCCCCAGGTGATTTTCAAGTTGAAAATTTTTATTCGAATTTTCCAGCAGAATTTTGAGGAGAATAATTTAATTTCTCTGTGCATAAATATATTTGGTATTGTCAAAAGATTCACACTTCAATTTTCATATATTCTATTTTTATACTGATTTATTTTTAGATCGTCGAAATCAATTTGTCTCGGAATCAATTCGGGGGTGTTTCCCCACTCCTTTCTACAGTCGCCACGTCATTGACAACCCTTGATATATCCCAAAATAGAATCCGTGGCGCAATACCGGATGTCTACCAGGTGACATTTCCCGAAATTTCTGAGAAATCTCATCATTTTTGGCGTGGAAATTTCGTGGAAAATTGACATTCCGCAGCAACTCAATCTGAGAAATTTCTTCGCGCAAATGAATCAATTATCTGGATATATCCCCTCATTTCAAGCTCTACAACGACTCGATCTGAGGTGCGTTCTATTTTTAGCTCATCCATTCATCACACGATTTTTTTGGCACCAAATTTAGTACTTGCACCACTAGAAATCGGATTTCGTTTCTTCTCAGAAATTATTTTATTCACTGGAGAATACAAATCTTTGTGACGTGAAAAAAATAATAAAATAATTCAGAAAATAATTATTACAGTTCGAATTTATTTTCCGGCCCTCTGCCACAGATTGGGGGAGGTTTTCTTATATCAGTAAATCTATCACGAAATTACTTCAACGGAACAATTCCTGACAGTTTGGGTAATTCTCCATCATTAACCAGCGCTGATTTTTCCCGGAATCAACTGACAGGCGTAAGTCGAATTTTCGTATAGTTTTCGTGACATATGTTTCTCGAAAATGGTCGGGAATTTTCTTGACATTTTCTGCAGGTACCTGCCAGCATGATGGGTGCGAGTCAGCTGAATAATTTGGACCTGTCAAATAATCCTCTCGCGTCACTCTCTGTCACTTTCGATAAGTAAGACATCCACATCTACAACTCTTTCCGCTTCCCAATTTCATTGTAATCCAAAATAATATTCTATTTTTGAAATATATCGCTGTTCTCATTGCATTGACCATCTACAATGCTCACCACAACTGATCTATTTTTAGATTCCCCTACCTGGTCAATCTGAGTCTTAGCTCTTGCGGGTTAAAATCCCAGATACCCCCCTCTATAGGCTCCGCGAAAATTCTTACCAATTTGGACCTGTCCTGTAATGATTTTTACGGAATTATTCCGGACTCCCTGGGAAACTTGGCTTACCTCGCCACCTTCAACGCGAGGTGAAATTTTCTTAGAATTTTCTGGGA
This sequence comes from Protostelium mycophagum, assembly GCA_002081555.1. Classification (NCBI taxonomy): domain Eukaryota; phylum Evosea; class Variosea; order Protosteliida; family Protosteliaceae; genus Protostelium; species Protostelium mycophagum. The sequence continues at coordinate 5,956 of MZNV01002914.1, read as the reverse complement.
ATGTAAAGGTGAATTTTCGCTGAAATCTCTAGTCACAATCGGATCAACGGGACGCTTCCCGCCACGTTTCGGTACAGCAGGCATCTAGCCGTTATAGATTTATCCAATAATTTCATGACGGGGGGTATGTATACGTCATTACACGTCATCACTTTAAAGCGTTTCACATACATCTAGTGGCATACATAGAGCAATTTTTTTTGAATAAATCTTGTTGCGGTAACTGTCAAGATACATCGATGACGTCATCACACGTCACTAAATCACTCAGGCATCACCGAAAACATGGCCTATCTCATCAGTCTCAATTATTTGGACCTCTCGAACAACCTGCTGAACGGAAATATCACCTCGAAAATCACCTCGCTCATTGGCATCGAGTATTTGAATATTTCAAATAATTTTTTGGCGGGAAGTTTACCGGGAAGTATGAGCTACCTCACGTCACTTGTCACATTGGACATGTCAAATAACAGGTAACTCCTTTTATTTTGATTGTGGGACAGCTAGCACAAACGAATACTGCACAAAAGCCAACAAAATTCACACCATAATTGTAGATGCGAAAAATGATTTAACTCCTTATGCCGCAGGCTCACATATAAATATCTGTGCTACTTCTTATGTATCTGGCAGCATAGCTGCGGAATCTTCATGCATATCTGGCACACATTGCACGCAAATTCGTTCATGTTAATTTCCGCACAATGGCACGGTAAGAAAGCTGATGACGTGTCAGACTCAACGACACCCTCCCCGATCTCAGTATGTTGAACAACCTGAAGACCCTCGTTCTGCGGAACAACAAATTTTCCGGTGATGTGTCCTCATCATTGAACACAATGTCATCACTTGGCACCTTTGACATTAGCTACAATAATTTCTCAGGTGAGTTTTCCACGAAATATCCGTGCATTTTCTGGAAAAGTATCAGAAATTTCTGAGAAAAGTTTAGGGATCGACGCGTTCAATCCGCCGTGGAGCGACACAATTTTTTGTGCCACGTCAAATAACCCCCTCTTATGCCCCCTTCCCTGGTGGGCTTTACACCGTTGTAATTCGACGTGTACAGTGGAGGATACTGTCAGCTCCGCCCCAGTCGAGATCACAATACAAACCGACTTTGAGACTTTTGACAAGGACAAATTTTTGAGAGATTTGGCGGGAATTCTGAACATATCTGCAACGAGGATAATCGTGCAGTATATGAGGAAAGGATCTGTCATCATCGGGATGAACATCACTCCTCCACCTGCTGGTGACTTTTTTTAACATTTTTTTAAATTAACTCTTAAACAACGGGAATGCGTCCATCGGCAATTCATCAGGACGTACTTTTCGGAGTCACGGTAAGCTACCGTGAGTAACGGTTATACTGGCTAGTAACGGCTAGTGAGACGCATCCCGTCGTTTAAGGGTTAAAAGATATTGTATTGAGATGTCGTATTAAGATGTCTTAGGGTCTGTAAACCAAGGATCAGCGGCACGTACAAGGGCCTTACTTCAAGGGACATCCCTGTCCCAATTAGGCTATGAGGTCAGCAATATCCAGTTTACCCTCAGTGATGGCGTCGCCACTTCTACAGGAGGTTCTACGAATTCCAACCCTGGTGAGAAATTTCACAGAAATTTCGGTTCACATATTGAAAAATAGAATGAAAATTCTTGGAAATTTATCTGAAAATTCGCAGCAAACATAAGTGCGGGAGGCATCGTCGCCATCATCATAGGTTATTTTCCATGAAATTTCCACGAGATTTCCTGAAAATTTTCCAGGAGGAAGCGTTGGGCTGCTTGCCATCATCGTCTTACTGATCGTATTGATTGTGAGACTAAGGAAGCAAACTGCTCCAGATCTCGAGGGTTTTGCAAAGCAAAGAACGGAGGTGTGTTTTATTCTGACGAAACGGTCACAATGAAATGAAACGGTCGTATCGAAATGAAACAGCGAATAGCAACTAAAGATTTATATCGTGAAAAATAAATCTCAGTTTGCGAAAAAATTCAACATATGACCTCATAAATTAACAGATTTTGAATAAAAAATTCAAATAAAAATAATATTTATTCCGAGAAGATTTCACACGAATTAAATATATTTGCAGTTGGTACTGAAAGATGTACAAATCGAACGGGTAATCGGCCAAGGCCATTTCGGCCAAGTGTACAGAGGCAAATGGAATGGTACGGACGTGGCACTCAAGTCTTTAAAGCCTTCCACACATCACAGAGAATTATGGTTGCAGGAAGTGGCCCTTCTACAGAAGTTGAACCATCCGAATGTGGTGGGTTTTTTATTTTTGGATTTTTTTAATAAATGGAAAATGAAAACAATTTTTGTCTCGTCTTTGTTAAGAAAATTAAATGTGGTGAATTTTTTTTGCATTTTCTTTCATGAAATAGCCATAAAATTTGAATGTATGATTTTTTTTGAACTTTCTTGAGAAAATAAAAAATTTCAGTGTTGATACTATTTTTAGGTCAGACTTTTAGGAATATATTCTGAGAACGAGATGGACTACATGGTTTTAGGTACGAAATTTCTTCGAAATCTCCCCGAAATTTCTTCGAAATCTCAACGTTCTCACAGAATATTACGAGAGAGGGTCACTGGACGAATTTTTGAAAAACGAAGAAAACGCGGGAAAATTAAACACACAAGACCTCATATTTATGACAGCAGAGATTGCCAAAGGAATGCTATATTTAGAATCCGTAAGTTTTATTCCAATGACACTCGAAAATCTCACGAAAATTCAGATGGGAATTATTCACCGAGACTTGGGCGCGAGAAATTTACTCGTTGTAGAGGCTGACGGAAAAATCCGGGTCAAGGTGAAAAATCCGGATTAATTTTCGTCATCTACAACGTTGTAGATTTCGGATTTCGGGCTGAGTACGCACATTGAGACAGATTCTAAAGAGAAGAAAATACCCTTCAGATGGGCTGCACCTGAGGTCATCACAAAGTCCAAGAGCTCTTACCGTGAGTTTTTGGTATTTTTATAGAGCTCCAACTGATCTATTTTTAGAATCAGATGTCTGGTCGTTCGGGATTACGATGTGGGAGATTTTTTCAAAGGGAGCACGTGAGTGTCTTCATTTTTCAAATTTTGAATTCTACAATTTCCCGCCAAATGACATGAGACATCTTATTGATACAGTGCCTTATGGAAAAGAAAACAACAACAGCAAAGTCATAGAGATGGTTATCAAGAACCACTACAGGCTGCGGAAGCCCCCGAAATGCCCCCAACCCGTCTATGATATCATGATGAGATGCTGGGAATACGAGCCTCTGAAACGCCCCACTTTTCAAGATATCTTACAAGACCTGGTTGCCGTGAGGATTTTCACGATTTTTCGCGTAGATTTCGAGGCTAAGAAATACAGATCTACAGCACCAGAAATGTCATGACCGTTTCTCAACTTGAAAAAATGGACGCGCCGGTGTACGACCCCAGCACTGATCTATATTTAGACAGACCGGAAAAACAATACATGTCGAGAGGCTCCTTCACGATGGGCACGTATACACCTCATGACACCAAGAATGAGTTTCCATTGCAACAATAAAGATGAATGATCATGACAAATGGAGTTGCAGCAAATGGATTCATGCAGATGCAAAAGTGTCAAACGCGTGTCGGAGACAACGTCAAACGTCAAACGTCAAATGTCAAAGCTTATTCGATCGCACATTCGGACCACACGATGCGCCGCTCGAAGCGATTGACTTCACCTCTTTATGGCGAGATATAAACGTTTTGCTTGTCCTCTTTTATCCAATTACATCTCATGTTCTTCTAATGCCGCATCAATTGACAATGAAACTAATGCACATTCTCTCCTTCGAGGATGATGTGCACATTTCGGGTTTCTCATTCTCATTCTTCTGTCCTGAAGAGGTTAGATCAATTTTAGTTGATACACACCTAACCACCTGCTCCCACTATCGATCCAAGTCTTGATGTCCTCTTCTTTCCAACCGGTGAGTCTCTGAAGCTCTTCCATGTCGCGTCTGGTCAGCTGCTCAGACCTTGTAATGTGGTGTTGGAAGCACCTCCGGAGGATAGCCTCGAGGTCGCACTGACGCGACGCGAGTAGCAGGTCCATCGGGGGCTCTGTCCTCTTAAAACATTCAACACGGACCTGTCTTCGCCTGGCGTTTATAAACCACGTTTGTATCTGAGCTGCTCCAGTCAGATGTGTTTGTGCCTGAGGTTTGATACCGCATGAGAGGCCAGTCTTTGTCATCAAGTACCTCTTCTCGAGTTGGCTGGGGTACGGACATTCAATATGTTCTAATAGCCACTTCTTCAAGATGTGTGTGTGTGAGAGTTTGCTGTTTCTTGTCATGGCCTGCTCACTCTGAGAACACATTTTTCTTTCGGAGATGTCATTGTTGACACGAGTGGATTCGTGTCATGACGAGAACTTGGTTTGATGGGCGGACAAAACATGAGGGAAATTGTCCTCTCCCATCACATTAGAAATTTGGCATATGACACCATCTCCGATGACCTTGCGGCGAAGTACGGAATTATTTCACAACAAGCTCTTTCTTTTTGCGTGTCCCGTGTGTAGTGGCTCGAGGGAAAATGGTGTGAATTATATTTTTCAGTAAATGGACAGACATATTGCTCAAGATGAAGGGGGGCATATATCCAGAGCCAGCAGAGAAAGTTTCCAAGAGAGATAGACAGAAGATTGACCAGCTTTAAAGTCATGAAGTCATGTAAATTGTTGTGATCTGTCATAATTTTAACACATGTTTCTATAGTCTAACAATGCCAACCTTTGAGACCTTCAACTGAGAGGAGTTGCAATCTCTGAATATGACATGCTTGATGTGATCAGCTATATTATTACTATAAATTAAAGGGTCATCTGAATAGATGAGTACAAACAGTGCTATTGTCAAGCACCTGTTGACATAAGGCTGAAAATTTGACAGTGCATTTGTTCAGTTTCTTGACAGATGTAATGACAGATGAGCACAGTTTTTGTCCAAATTAGTCCAATGATCTTCAGGCAGGTTTAGGATCAGGATGGTAGGTGCATTTGGTTGCTTGTCTATGACTTCATTGTTGCTTGTGTTTTAATGTCATTTTCACGACAATAATCCTCCCTTTTCAGAATGTCTGTGGCCAAAACATAGTTCAAAAACATTCAAATTCTTTTCATATCTTTGCACAATATGCAATCAAATCTAACATCAGAGAGTAATCAAGAGAGGTACACAAAGTCAAGAGGTGATATAGAAGAGGAATATAATTTGGAAAAGATAATTATATTTATGGCTTTTATTGTGATTTTTGACTTTAACTTCTGTTTGCTCGAGGGACAGGCATGTACATTGTACTGTCATTGTTATATCCAGATTTACCAGAATTCTCTGCATATGTAAGTATCTCCGACTATGTAGAAACAAAACACCAAATCACCTCTAGAAGTAGAGGGAGAATAGTTGTTTGCAGGCATCTCAGTCACTAAGCCAGTTCCACATGCAATGGTGTTGACTAACTGTTCAAATGTTGGCCTCATTGCAGGATCTGTCTCCCAGCAATCTGTAACAATCATTATTACTATTTGAAGGGAAAAAGCTTGAAGAACAACCAGATATTGCTTTCTGCGTCCACAATTCGCATTCAGGGAGTGTAAGTCTTTTTCCTTCTGACACAATATTGATGGCGGCTTCCATGGGTGTCAGCCCTTCCCATGGCTCTTTCTCAGTGATGATCTCCCATATAACAACCCTAAATAGTGTTAAGAAAGATCCATCCAAATTCCAGTACAAAATGATTACTCACCCAAAAGAGAAGACATCAGTGGCAGGTGAGTACTTTCTGTCCCGTATGGCTGTAATCATATGTCAGACTCTTCATATAAAAGAACATGACATGCCTTCAGGAGCCATCCATTTAAGTGGTCCTGTTGTTGTCTGTGTTGTAGA
>MZNV01002913.1:0-33621 GCA_002081555.1 Protostelium mycophagum | reverse complement strand
CTCCCCATTGGAAAGAAACTACTCTGCCACCAAAAGAGAATTATTGGGCACAATTTTCACAATTAGAAAAGGACACATGTATTTCTGGGGTAGATACTTCACATTCTACACGGACCACACAGCACTTACATATATATGAACACAACCAAAACTCAACCTCATAATCATGAACTGGTTTGAAGAGTTATTATGTTATGACATGACCATTCATCATTGACCGAGAGTACTCAATGTCCTTCCAGACTATCTATCACGGCTTTACCCAGCGGCAAACACCCAATACTACCCTATTAGGATCAAATTGGCGGACATCAAGAACACACCCCATAAAACGCCAGCCTACTTTCCACGGCCACTACAGTTGAACTACCAGGCTGGCTGGTGCCAAAACTGGCAGAGGACACCTGTGTCAGAACCTATCATGTGTGGGTGTCCTTTGTTAAATAAATAAAAAATCAACTCCCAGTTGGATTCTTCTGCAACTCTTATGGCTAATAACCTTACTGTGAATAACAGCATACTTATCAGAGTGAGATTAAAAAGTAAAAAACTTTCTTTCCCCTTAATATCTTTTTTATTTGACGGCTTCTTTCAATTGCCGGAAGAAAATATTTCGTTTCCATGGAAACGGCAACAATTGTGCTGAAACGAACAATAAAACAGTTCTCTGTCCACGCGACTGATGCAAGGCCGGGAGGCCAAAAGACAAAAAACTAGTGGCTCTGTTTGGTGGGATTACTGCGCACAGGAGGAGTTCAGCACTCTTTTAAGAGAGACGAGATGGGAAAAAACAGCAATGGGACCGCCTGAAACCTGGCCTGTTGTGTATATAGCCATGCGAATTGCTTTTCAGACAGGATTTCCAACTGCCTTATACCTCGGTTGCGATCTGTTGACAATATATAATCGAGGTGACCAGATTTAAAAGTTTCTGATCATATGGTCAATTTATTCAGGCCACGTGTTAATCCTTATTTAGGGTTTGCGAACATGTTTCCAGATAAACATCCAAACATGTGGACACAACCTATGAAGGAGTTATGGTGAGCAACAAATTTATAAAAATGAAAAGGGGGCAGAGTGATGCTAAAAGGACTTGCGATACGAATTATTTACTTTTTTTTGGAAAGACTCTTCTTTCAGAAATATGATTGTGTGAAGAATGAATTGGATGATTGAGAATATTAGGGCAGAGACGTGGCATGCTGTGGGACCGCTAATTACAGGGGTGATAGAGAGTGGAAAAGGCTTTCATGCAACTGACCATCTTCTGGTTTTGCGGCGGAGTTTTGGACTGACGGAGATGTATTTCACTTTTGCTTATTCTCCAGTGACGGAAGGAGAGCATGTTGTAGGAATTTTGGTCAATCTCATTGACACTTCAGAACAGGTACCACATTCTTATCACCTTGAACTAAAATTAATTATTAATAATAATTCATTTGATTATGATGTAATATATTTAGGTGTTCTCACGACGCCAGACCGAGATGTTGCGATGCGTAAATCAAGTTAAAGCTGATACAGAGAGTGAGATATTTGGAGAGGTCTCCTTACTCCTCGACAGTTGTAGATATGATATACCATCTTATGGCTTTTATCATCTCAACGAAAAGGGACAGGTGATAATAATATTTATATTATATTATATTATATTATATTATTTTGTTGATGTGATATTTGCAGATGGAATTGGGGAAACACACCTTTCTTGAACATAGCATTGAATTCCCAGATATTGTAGATCTCACATCTCCATCTACTATGCCGAGGAGTAATCCACAAATATTCCAGAATGCGATTATTGATGCAATGAAGGAAGATAAGGAGGTGAGAGTATAATTGTATCTTTATGATAAATAATACGACAGATAACAATTGATAATGGTCCAATTATTGGTCCATATGGTCAGTGGGAAATTCCGGTGAAAAATTGGACCGTAATACCATTCTCAAGTGGAAATAATAGCAGAGATAAATACATATTTTTATGTGGACTTAATCAGGTATGATATTCATATCATATATATTATATATGAATAAATGATATCACTAAAATATCTCAGCAACGACCATACAAAGAAAACTATCGCAGATTTCTGGAGCTATTATGTGGACAGATTGGTACTCTTCTGTCTTCGGCAAAATTGCGGATTGAGCAGCGTGAGAGAGCTCAAAGATTGTCGAAGCTGGACAGCGACAGAAATGTCTTCTTGTCAAATGTTTCTCACGAACTGAAGACACGTAAGTTGCGACAAGTGATATATAGATGAAATGATCTAATAAAATCAGCAATCACACTGATGTTGGGACCTTTGGAGCAACTATCCGGTACAGAGGGAGGGATGAATGATAAGCAAATCAGATGTATTCAGACTACCCAGAGGAACGCAATTAGGCTGCTCAATTTAGTCAACAGACTTCTGGACTTTAATTTAATTACCACGGGACAGGTGAAAAGTCTGAACATCTTGATTATCATTCATCTTATATATGAGATCATATATGATTCATCACCTTACAATTAATTATTACATAGATGAAACTGTCTTATTCTGCAGTCCAAATATCCGAAACCACCAGAGATTTATGCGCTTTATTTTCTGCAGCATTTGAACAAAGAGGCATAGAGTTTGTTGTAGATTGTCAAGATATAGGGGTTGGATATTTAGATGCTGAAAAATGGGAATTTGTCACCACCAAGTGAGCTGTCTAATATGTTTATTAATTTTAGCTGAAATGAATCTGATTAATGATTATCAAGCCAAGGGATAATATGGATAAATATGATTGATTAGTATTTATTTTTATAGCATAATTTCAAATGCATTCAAATACACCGAGAGGGGAAGAGTGAAGGTGTCGCTATCTATTTCAGAAAAGAAGATAAGATATTGTGTAGAAGACACGGGACTTGGTATTCCCAAAGACCAACTGCCACATATTTTAGAACGATACTACACAGGTTAATTCTTTGAATAAATAATAGACTTATATTTAATAGCTAAGGGGGTTAGAGGACACTATGAAGGGACGGGTATTGGTCTTTCAGTTGTAGATACTATTGTAAAATTACACGGAGGAAATATATCTATCTCTTCAGTAGTATGTGCTCTCTCAAGGAGGAAAAATAGTATTCATGAATGATAGATGGGGGAAGGAACAACGGTGGAAATATTCATCCCTTTTGGAGATCAATCGTTGGTTGATGCAACAAGTGCTGATGCTAACCAACTTAAACTTATCAAGTCAGCCTCTATATTCTTTATATAAATATATGGGATGTTTATATGAAATAGGAGTGATGGATTTACCACCTGTATACCGGAGCAATATAGAACCGAAAGTCAATCTACACACTCCATTTATTCTAATGAGGGGCACCTCGTTTATCTTTATTCAGAGAAACCCTCTCACCTTGTTAAGGTGTTATTATGTCACATAACTGTATATCCCTCTTAAATTAAAATAGATGATGGAACCGATTTATCTCCTAGAATCCTACGAAAATCCTCATCTTCTCTTGCAGAAAACCGAGACTCAGCAACCGAAATTGTTTATCTTTGACATTAAGGATAACGATCAAACCATTCTTGACCTCCTCACGGTGATGATATATTATCTATTAATAATATATACTATCTTCAAGAATACAATCCTCTAAAATTTGACAGGAAATCAAGAAAGATGTAAATCTACGAAGTATACCAGTTTTGCTGTTATTAAGAAAGAGAGAACAGTCACAGGCAGATTGGCTGTTGAGAGGAGCAGATGAATGTCTCGTAAACCCTTATTCAGGTATATCTCTCCCATAAATACAGTCAATAATATTGCAGAAATGGAATTACTTGCAAGATGTGCGTCCCAGATACGTCACTATGAGGAACAAACACTAGTCAAGCAGACCGAACATAAATTAAGGTCACTTCACCGATATTTTATTAAAAAAAGCCTGAGATATTTCAGGCTTCAAGTAGAATTAGCAACGGCCGCAAAAGACGCCTTTCTGGCTTCTGTTTCGCACGAACTTCGAACTCCCTTGGCTCCAGTTCTGATGTTGGTATGTCTCGATGATGTTTATGACATCATATTTAGCATATCATAACTTGACGATTAGGTAGAAGAGTTATGTGCTGATACGGAACTTCCAAGCAACGTACAAGAGATGGTCGGGATTGAATCTCTCTTGCTTTACTCACTATTGTAGATGCGGATTATCCTCCGAACGGTACAATCACAGATCTTTTTAGTGGACAATTTGCTTGATATGGTCAAATTAAGCCGTGGTAAATTCGTCTTGCATCCTACGGAGGTCAGTCTCATTTTCATTTGTTCCAAAAAGTAAATAATGTGAGTGATTGTTTATATGAATGGAATGTAGGCAAATTTGCATGAAATCTTGTTTAGTGTTATCCTTCAAGTCAAAGAAGAGTGCGGCACAGACTGCCCGGAAATCTCCACGAAAATAGAAGCGTTCCGCCATTATGCGATGGGTTAGCTTCACATATTAAAGACGATTATTGACTAAAGTGTGAAGCTGATCCACCACGAATGAGACAAGTCTTCTGGAACATCTTGAGGAATGCCATAAAATTTGGTCGCGGCTGTGGCCCGATTGAGATTGTCACAGAGACTCACCAAGACGAAATGATCATAATGGTCTCAGACCACGGGCTCGGAATTGAACCCACATCCCTCGGACGTATTTTCGAGCCCGTTGAGCACGTGGGTAGTGACCAATATAGAGGGACTGGGTTGGGTACTTCCTTGTTTTTATCAAATCAAATTGTACTTTTTCATGGCGGGACAATCACGGCAGAGTCTGCAGGTAATCATTTCTTGTATTTTTCCTCCGACTTTTTGCATCTGATTTTCTCTTCTGAATCATCACAGGCGCAGGAAAGGGTGCTAAATTCACTGTGCATATGAAGACTGTAAGACCAAATGTCAGATCTTCCACTCCCACGCCCTTTCTTCCCAACATATCTAAGAAAATTCTTCTCGTTGAAGATAACGAAAGTATATGCATGGTGATGAGCCGTATCTTATCACAAAAGATGCAACATCAAGGTATGCCATCCCTTTTTGAGAGGGATTGATTCAAACAGTGAAAACGGCGGGAACTGTAGCGGATGCGACAACAACTGGGCTTTCTTGGAATTTCGATGTTTTGATATCGGACATTGGACTTCCTGACGGCACAGGATTCGATGTAATCAAAATTTTGAGACGAGAGGTGAATCTTGTGATTTATTGTGTCTCCAAATACTTTGGAATGAGATTGAATAAAACAAGGTGAAAGGAGGATTCAAAGCAATTGCATTAAGTGGATATTCACTGCCAGAAGATATTCAAGCCTCCTTAGAAGCAGGGTTTGACATGCACTTGACAAAACCTGTACAAGTACTCACACTACAACGAGCCATATCCGAGTTGTGCGAGATGTAGAATTGATAAAGTTTTGTTCGATTTCAAACCAACAGCTTGTTGTTTATTCACTGTGGTGGATGAATATTCCCGCCATTCTTCTGGCAAATGTATATGTAATCGTAGGTGGCAGGACCGTCATCACTGGAAGAGTACCCAGGGAACTGGACCTGCTTCACCAGCTATGCGAAAATAAGTGAAAAAATTTCAAATGCATAATCGATGTGTGATTATTTATTTGATAAAAAAAGAAGAAGACAAACCTGCCAATCAAATCCCTCAAAATATTCCAACCGACGATCTGTACCAAGTTACCACAAAAAGATATTATACCAGATAATGCGCTGCGCATGTTTTCGAAGACAACGCAGAGAAAAGGTTTTATACATGTACCCACCCGGAACCCCATAAGTGATCACGATGAAGAAACCGCCAGGTCTGAGAACTCTACAAGCCTCACTGCACATCTTCTCGACTCCTTCTGGATCATCACCACACGCCAATGCATCCACTGTGCCCTTTTCTACCACTGGCCTCATCAGACAATGATCTAGGATACTCTAACGCACCGATGTCAAAAGACTCGTCAGAATAGTCAAGCGCAGTCACATCGCCAACTTCATATTTGAGGTCTTCTGGATGATGCCATGCATCACTTGTCTCCCCATTACTCTACAGCTAGGTGAGCAGGGATCATGCACGACTGATTTGTATCACCGGATCAATCTTTCTTGATTCAATTAGTGTCTGCCTCCTCTCATTCATTGCATCAATCACGTTTTTAGAGAAATCCACGTTGACAATTGAACCAAAGCGATCATTGAATAGTTGTTCCCCAAATAATGAATTACCACAACCAAGATTGAGAAAATTGACCTTCTCCTTGCCGAGGGCCACAATCCATGGCTTAATGTAAGGTTTCAGCGATTCATAGCTCTGATACCACTCAAAGGTGTGCTTTGCATCTGTTTCATATCTCTTCTCCCAATACGTTTGACTACCATATTCTACACAAATTAGCAATCGCACAAATCGTCTACCCAACCCGTCATCCTTGCTCCATCATCACATGTTTTATTCTGTTATTATTTGCTACGAAAGTGCTGCAGTTCAACAGCGCATCTTCTCTGGAAATTTTGCAAGACCATGAATTACAGGAGCAAGCATTCAGTGCAGACAGTTTATTTAGCGTAGAGGGCAGAGATATTCTTTGCAATTGTCTGAAGCTGAATGTTATTGGTTCCTTCATAAATCTGTCCAATCTTGCAATCTCTAATCGCCTTTCAATTCACAATTTTTATATAATAGATCACCTGAAATACTTTTCGGCTGGAAATTCCTTTGTAAAACCAACACCTCCGAGCATATTTATACATTCACTGCTCACTTTTTCTGCCACTTTTGATGCAAAAAGTTTGGCCATGGCAGCCTCTGTCACAAAGGGCTGTCCAGCATCCTTCAATCTCGCAGCATTGTAGACAAGAAGTCTGCATAAGGTTAGATTGACATATAATACAAGGCATATGACCTGGCAGCCTCTATTTGAGTGGCAAGATCAGCATAGTTAAACTGCATTCCTGATCAAAATCATCAATTTATCTACAATTAATGTATACTTAAAATATAAACAAACCTTGAAACTGAGAGACAGGCTGTCCGAATTGAACTCTTTGGTTAATGTATGGGAGGGTGGCATCAAAAGCTCCCTGAGCGAGACCGAGCATCTGTGCCGCAATACCAATTCTTCCTTCATTCAATGTAGAAATCGCAATCTTGTATCCTTTCCCAATCTATAACTAGCTGAGATATCGCAATGATGGATGAGATATCATAATGTCCGTACCTCTCCGATGATGGCATCCTTATGCACTCTGCAGTCAACAAAATTGACCTCACAAGTACTGCTTGCACGGATACCCAACTATCACAATGAGAAGTATATTCACTTGGAAAGTGTCTCACCTTGTCTTCGTGCTTTCCAACCTGAACACCAGGATTGCTACCATCGACTAGGAATGTGGTGATTCCTTTATATCCCTTGCTAAAATCCACGTTTGCCATCACCAGAAATACCTCTGCCTCTCCAGAATTTGTGATCCATGCTTTTGTACCATTCAAAACATAATAATCTCCATCTTTCTCCTAATCTCGTTATCTAGTTATAACCAACCACACTACAATATCACAACTTATGTATAAAATAGACATACTGCTTTGGTCTTCAAGGCAAAGGCATCTGTTCCGCTGGACCACTCACTGAGACAGAAACATCCGACTTTCTTTTGTGATAGCTCGGGTAGATATTGCTTTCTGATAGACTCACTTCCGTAGGTCAAGAGTATGGTGCTTCAAGGGTGTCAGAACTTTAACAAGAGAAAAGGACCTACTTCACCAAAGTATTCTGGACATCGCAAACAACACTCACTGCGGGATCAACTTTGGCGAGTTCCTCTGTTCATTGTGAGAAGAAATAGTTGACCTGTAGATTCGGTTTGTAAGGACCTACCGATGACGATGCAAGCCTGTGTAAAGGTCATGTCTGAGCCACCCAGATCACTTGCAACTTCTATCCCCATGAACCCGTTCTCAAAAAGAGCGGGGAGAATGGAAGGGTGCAGTTTACCCTCAATATCCATCTGTCGGACGTGAGGTGCTACAATCTCTTGTGCGAACCTATAATCATTGTAAATCAACTTCAAAGATCGCACGAAAGAAACTCCAACCTGCTGACTGCTTCCTTCAAAGAGAGTTCTTCATCGTTCCATTGTGTGAGAGCAGGTTGGTGTTGGTGCACTGTCTGTTACACATGAGCCTTAAAATCTGATCATCCACAAACCGTGAATCTGGGACCAGCGACAACAGGTTTCATCTTCAGATGTGTCTTCAATGACTGATTTTGTTTACCATTTCCAATTGATTTTGTGGCGAAGCGGCGTGTGGCGTTGGCGAGCATTTTTACCAGATGTGGAAAATACAAAACTGGAGGTCACGTGAGGGGAGCGGGAGGTTCCCTTTGATGATCTACAATCCCATTGTCTACAACTCGAAGTGATTTTGTACTTGTTTATTTAGTAATCTATTCCTTGTGTAACTTGCTGGAAGACATCATAAAGGACAGTCGCGCTGGAGGCGAGTCTGCCGTGTGCATACTCGATACGCTCGAAGAAATGCTTGGCTGCAGCCTTCTCCGTCTTGTCAGGAACCAATCTCTGATTTCTCAAATGATCGATTGTCTGTTGTGGCTTCAGCGAAGGAAGATTGGTCTCGAGCATCAAGGTGACAAGAGTGATGATGGCATCAGAATGCTGGCGTACAGCCAAGAAGGCCTTCACAGACAAGTCCATGAATTGCTTGAAGGGCTCTGCGGCGAGACCGCCCATGAGTTCAATCATCTCATCGGACAATTTGAAAGGTGACACTTCAAATCCAAAATCTCCTCCTGGTGAGGAATCGAAGATGAATCCGAAATCTACATGAAAGTTCAGTCAACATATCATCAACTTCTATTACCGATATGGATAATGTGCCCTGATTCATCTACGAGAATATTTCCGTTGTGTCTGTCTTTGATATTCAACAAGAAACAAACGACAGCGTAAGCGGCCATACTCTTGATGAAGTTGAGTTGAGCCTGTACAAGTCAGATTGATATTTTCTTGTTAAGAAACCTCTTGGTAGTTCTCACTGTTCGGGGGCCCGAATTTCCTCTGGAAATAATCGATCAACCCATTCTCGAGTTTCTTTCCTAATGCATCACGCGATACTGAATTAGGGACCACCTCCAGCAAACCACTCTAGTATATATATCAGTAAATATAACATCATGGATGTGGATGTGGCACCTCAGGTCTGGTAGCGATAACCTTATAAGGATATAAGAAGAGTTCTAAACCTATCGTCTGGAATATTCTCTGGAAAAGATCGATGATCTGAATCGCAAGCATGTCTTGTCTGACGTCATCACCAGTCTTGAAGATACAAGATTGTATAAACGTCTTTTTAAAGGTGGGCTCCCCTCCATCAGCAGGGAATACCTGCACTGTTACAGAATAATAATGGAATGATCAATTCACCTCGTCTTCACGATGATGGCATTGGAATGCGACCATAATGGGTGCCTTTTGTGCACTTTGTAATGCGACGGCTCTCTCTGGAACAATTCCGTGTACCTGTTTGGATGTGAAATGAAGTAGGTTGAGATGGTTACCTTGGTGTTGGGATTGGTGGGGAGGTATAATTCTTTGCTAGGTAGAACGAGTTTCTTCAATTCAGAGATGAGGATGGGTTTACGTAATTCTTTGTGCTCTTTTCCTTCGCCATTGAGAAGAATCGCTGAAATTCCAGTGACTGTTTCGAAGAATTCAAATTCGATCTTGTAGCGTTGTAGAACATCAGGGGGCATGGCACTGACTATTGCCTTCTCCAACCGATTTCCGACATCGGTGAGGCGGTTGATTTCTTCGTTGGTGGTGTATGTTTGTATGTTCCAGATCAGTTGGTGAGCGAGTAGTTCAGATTGCTTCGAGACATCTACTAGGTATTGGAATATAAGTCCTAACAATCCTCAGTCATCCTCTATTCTTTGACATATCAAGATGTTTCACCTGTGTTGTCGTATCTCAAAGTCTGCACGAGTTGAGGTATGTAATAAATGATAGTGTCGGGGTTGAAATTGAGAAGTACTTTTGTTGCGTACTGTACTACGAGAGGAGATCCAGAATATTCCTATATCACTTAGTATCATCTTGTCTCATGTGTATCTACCTTTTGTAGAAGGGTGATAGCCACTGGTGGGGTTGCGCTGGTCCAATAGAGTAGATACTTCAATTGTGGAATATTTGCACGGACTGTACTCTCATTCACCAGGAATGGTAATGCCTCCGCTATATCAACAACGGCTCCAGGGTCGCTTTGAACCTTCTTCTCAAGTAGATTTCTCAGGTTCTTTGTGCCTGGGAATCTAGCAGCAAGCTGTATAGCCAACGCTGGGTACAATTCTGTATCGATAATCAATTATGGTTATATACAACACACTTACCCCATGCCAATTTGACTGTTTCAGACCAGCTGATCGTTTTGACGGAGCTGAACAAGTCCTCCTCGGGTACTTTCTTCGCAGGTTCTCCGAGGGGGTTTGTCCAGGAGACCATTCTCTCAATCTCATTTCCACACAACAATACTAACAATTTACGTATACGCCAGAGGTCGGGGTTACGGTTGGCTGAATTGAATGAGAAATGAGAGTATAGACATAGATATATATAGATATAGATATATGGATACACTACTGACATTCTGGAGATACTTCTTTTTCTTTGGCGAGACCCTGATTCTGGAGTAATTTGCAGAATTGTATGAGAGTGGTGATATCACCAGCCAATATCTCCCTATCTGTTTGGTTGTACCAATTCGGCTCAAAGGTGAACCAATTCAATGCACACCTGTACACTCTCTCCTTCAACACGCTCTCCAACTTGCTAATCCTTTATCACTTTCTGAATGAGTCTATTTACTTACAGATCTCGGACACTTCCGGAATCAATGATTTCGAGACACAAGACCAATAATTTGAAACGAACTGCGACAGAGAGGGGAAGGACGTTGAGATTTTCAGGACTGGCTAGGGCATGATGACACATTCCCAGCAATAAACTGAATTGGTCTGGTGCTGTGTGACGTGTCACCACGAATCTCTCGTACAAGAAATCTATCCATATACGGTGGGGTGTGGGATCGTTACGTCCTCTGGCCAGGTGATCTGTACAGCGATCAGATACTCTCTTATGCCTCTACAAGAACAGACCTTGAGACAATAAGACCTTATTGACAGAGACGGGGGAGGGTGGTCTCTTCACATCTGAAAAGAGACCCAATCTGTTTTCGATGGTCCAATGCCAAGCATCAGAAATCTCTGTCATGACTTCAACACGTAAATCAGGTCTATCTACAAGAAGCCAATTCCACGAGGCGACAGCTGTCTTCATAGTTGCTGTGGTGAATAACATCACAGGGACCCAGCATACTAAATGGAGCAATTCCTCAGCAGCCTAACTATTTGAGACCAAGATAAGATGATGTATATGGATTCACCTTGGGCTGCATGACGATGAACGCAACAGATCTAAACATTGCACTGTTGAACCCATTAAGATCAACCTGCGTACCAGAATTTCCAACGTGTGATTGTAGTTGGTTACATAATACACCCGCAACAGAGTGTACGTTGACCCCGGATCCGAGATAAGCGATGATACCATTGACTTCTCCGATATATTGTGTCTTGAGTGTGAGACCATTGATGAAGTTTGATGTATGTGAATATAGTATCGCACTTTGCTCGCTTCTTTTGCTCTCTGTCTGTGGCTGCGCCACGATCTCTACTGCAAGTGAATATCCAATGTGATTCAGATATCCCGCATTGCTTGAATGTCTCAATTCTGCAATGTATGCTTGCAACACAGATCTATAGATTGTCATTGTCTGACAGATGATATGAAATACCTAGTCTGTGTGGGAGCCGTTTGTAGTCCGGTATTTATGTAGTTGTTGGTCAATTCGACCAATTCCTTGAGTAGTACCTGTCTATCCTTTTGTGTCAACAGGGGTAGACATTCTTCTTCTAAAGGAACCTTATCAAGCTGCACGTGTCCGGTTGTAGATTGATTTACTCCCAATTCGGCCTGAGATGTCTCAATGAGATGAGTAGATTATATATAGGATACCTCATTCTGTAGTATGTGTGTGGGACGGGTGCAAGCCTTACCCATCTTCTCGACAAGATCGAGTAAGACCTTGATGCATTTCTCTTCCCAAGAGATCTGTGGGAATATGGTCAAAAGACCACCGGTACCCAGCTTCTTTGAAGACTTGGAGGAGCCCAAACAGTTCTTGGACAACTGGATTTGTGAGATTTGAAGTCGGGATAAGGAGTGACCTCATGTGCAGTAGTGCTCCTGGCGCAGAATTTGACTAATAAATTACAAGTTTCCGTGATCAACTTCTCCCGTCTTTCCTCGTCAGGCATCTTCTGAACCGCATTCACAAAGAGAGGGAAGCCCTTCTCCGCAATAGCTTTCACACATTTGACGAGGTTATCCTCAGTGATAATCTGTGGGTCCTCAAGGTACATAAATACAGGACGGAAAAATCCGGCACCTACAGATGTCAGTTTAGATTTTACTTGGTAGTTATCAAGAAAATCGAACAGACCAGCTCTGAGGCATTCCAATTGAGAGATAGCCAAGATATACAATTCGTGTGTTGCCGTAAGATTTCTGGCTGCGCTAGCCTGGTTAGGAAGAGCATCGTAGAGAGCCTTCTGTACCATCGTCCTTTGGTTATACATCTCCTTCTGTGAATATGTATTGTGGAACAACGCCTGCGTTATGTCATCTTTCTTTTGAATGTGTGGATTTGAATACCTGGATGTCGAGCTCTGTCTGTTTACGAGCAGGAGCGGTTTTAGTGACGAGGACGGGCATCTTTACAGCTAATCTCTGTATATTCTCAGAATGGATGTTATTCCCATAATGAAATAATTATTCTCGTCAGACAGAAAAATGAGTTCAGAAGTGAGATACCTGTACGGCGAAAAACCAATCACTCTTCCATGTTCCGTGCTCGGTGAACTTCAACAAGACACAATAAAACCAAACGTTTCTAAAGAGAGGGACATGTGGATCATCCAGGTCTGGAGATAATAAATCATATTCTTTCATATCTTGAGCTAACTCTGCCAATACTGGTAATAAATACCCCATTCCTGCTTATGTCAGTTGTACTTGGTGATAAAGATGTGAAGAACCTTGAATCAGTGGGGAAGTGGAAGAGTTTAATAATTTGAGTTCAGAGGGAGATACCTGTTGATTATGAATCTCATTGTAGATTTCCATTCTATCTCACCTCCTTTCCGAGTTGTAAAAATAAACGCATCACCCTCTCACGGAGTTTTCTTCGGAGTTCATGCTCTTTCACATTCTGTGCCAACTCCAATAAGACATCCGCAATCTATATATTTGAGCCTCGTGTATAGGATATCTATATATAGGATATATATATAGGATATCTATACCGTGTGATTAGGAACCATGTGTGAGCCTGCTTCTCTCTTTTCTATTCTTCTAAAGATAGTCATCAATTCTAAAGTGATACTCTCGAAGGAGTTGGGCTGTCCGAGTAAACAGAAGGAGTAGAGTTCCTGTATCAATTGTTGATCCACAGGCATAAGAGGGAAATGAATCTGACTTATGAATCTACAACAGTTGAGTATATCTGAAAAATAGAAATGATGACCTTGATAAGATAAAGTCGGTCAAGCGCTCGTCCTTGAGAGTTCTTGTGATATTTCCCAAGACTTTGATGATATTCAACAATTGATCCTCATTTCTCTGTTCTGCCTCTGAAGGGTTGTGATTCAAGTTGGGTGAATGCTTGAATCTGGCCATTGTGCCCGTACCTGTGCGCATAAATATATCAAGATCAGTTAAAACTAACCCATAATGACGGTATCGGATATGTTCTGTCTTTGTCCTCTAGTGTTGATGTATTTGACGTGTGCGAGATAGAAGGGGGTGTAGAGAGTGGTGAAGACTCCACGTACAAGTCTGACGTCACCATTCTCATGCTGTACTCTGGTCTGCAAGATCTTGCACAGCTCAAAAGTGGCAGTGTCACGCAGATGCGCATATTGAGTCGCTACGTGGTTTTACAACAGGGAATAAATATTATGAATTACTCTGAGTGTTGGTGTCTGCCGATTTGAGGAGATTCTCAACAAGGAAGTCTGTGATGGTGCTGCTCTTCTTGGGGTATCTGCTATATTCAGTTCTGCGCACAATGATCTACATCGCTGTAGATTGAGTGTGTACAGACCTATTGGCAATCTGAACCAAACCAGATAAAGCGGTCTCATATTCTAAAAGAGCCTCGGTGGCATATCTGTTCATCGATGCGTCGAAATACTGCTGTAAGAAACCCTCCAAATAAGTCTTGACTTGCTCCACAAGTTGTGGGAAATATATTCCACTCGTGATCATCACTTGAAGTGCAGATGATATCGTTCCCCTGGGAAGCTGAGCAGAAAATTCGTCGAAAAGTGTCTGAGACGCTTTGAAGAAGCTCTGAGCATGACTCAATTGACAGACTTCAGGCTGTTGTAAAAGTTGTCTCATCACTTTCAGTGCCAATATCTATAAGTATTCAATTGAGTTGTAGATGGTGTTGTAGATCATCGATACCCACCTGAAATCGGGGAGAGGTGTTGAATAATTTTAAGACTTGTTCGCAGACGGCATTGAACTGAGCAGGCTCTAAATGTAACACCCCATTGCCCAATGGTACAAACAGGCCATAAGTCAATATGTAGTTATTCGTGGTGGATACTTCGTGGAAAAATCGAAGAACGTTTGAAGAGATTTCTTGAGAATAAGACTCAGCCTCTGGTAAATGCGCACCACTACGCAGTGAAGACATCACTTGTCTTAACACAGTGAGTATGGAAGCTGTCAATTCGGCTGTAGCAAAGTTAACGTATATTTTTATCTCGCACTTAATTTCTCATAATTTATATTCACAACAGAAGGATTCATATCAGAGGAACTCTAAATCTATATATGTAAAAATGAATGACTGACCTGCGTGAAATTTGGACCTTGAAGTGGATTCTGTGTGGTATTCTTCGTTGATTAGGTACAAGAGTGTATCCAAATAATCATATAACAAGGACAATCCCTCTTTGTAATAATTCCCCCTGGATTTTAACATGAAATAACCTAGAGCTTCGATTGCCTCACGATTACGAGGATTCTAAACATCGTCGATTTTAAGAACAAATGAAGATGAGACAAGGATAGAAAATACATACCACAAAGTTTTGCGCTTGTTTAAAATTCGAACCAGCAGAGGAGTCCTTCAAGTTTGGAAGGATGGGCATAGGGCAGAAGGAGAATAGCTTTCTCACCTAGGTCGTCAGTTAATTTACTTTGTATGATTTGTCCCACCTTCTCCATTTGGATGTTAGGTTGAGCGGTTAAAGTTGATACAAATTGAATGAGAGCGTTTGCAGCAGAAAAAGAGGATGTGCCACGAGAATCTAAACGGGAGGCTCTGAGGGAGGGATCTTTGAAAGGAACCAACAGGACGAAATCATCCGTTTGCGTCTTTAAATGCTTTAGGTATTCCTCGCTTTGAGAGCTCCATATCTCATTCTCATCAAGAGTCGCCATATTGCGGTGGGTCGGTTTTGTCGAAGCCGATCTTTTTCGCTGTAAGTTCAAATGAAACTTCTTAACGGGAGATGGACACGATAAGGTTCTACGGTAAAAATATTGGAAAGGAGGGAGAACAGATGGATTTTTTTCTGACTTCACTCTGTTGAGAACTTCCATCACGCCAACAGTCCAACATGGGTCGAGTTATCCGCGGTATGTAGAATTTGACTCACTATCTTGTATTTTGGTAAAGGATGATGGTTTGTCTGTTAATCTTGTGATATGACCATTTAGCCAATTTCATGATTGAGTGCTTGTTTTTCAATTACCCTACCCTCGCCTTGATAATAAATAAATATAATGGCATTCAGACAACTTATGTTAATTAGCACAAAGAAAGGGAAGAGGAGGAATCTTCAGATCCATCAACAAGAATAGAGTAGGTGCTGCTCGCCACAGAGTCCTTGACTTTGCCGAGAAGCACGGCTACATCAAGGGAGTGGTCAGCAAGATCCTCCACGACCCCGGAAGAGGAGCCCCCCTCGCTGAGGTCACCTTCAGAAACACCCAGAGATACGGCTTGGACAAGCAGATCTTCATCGCTGCTGAGGGAACCTACACTGGACAGTTCATCTACGCCGGAAAGAAGGGTGGGTCATTTTCGTCTCAGATTCCACGTTACGATTTGATTTCTGATAACCAATAGCCGCCCTCACAATAGGAAACGTTCTTCCCCTTGGTGAGCTCCCTGAAGGAACCGTCGTCTGCAACATCGAAGGAAAGGTCGGTGACAGAGGAGCTTTTGCCAGAGCCTCTGGAAACTTTGGAACAGTCATCTCCCACTCTGATGACAACTCTGTGACCAAGGTCCGTCTCCCCTCTGGAACCAAGAAGAACATCGACTCCAGATCCAGAGCCGTCATCGGTCTCGTCGGTGGAGGTGGTCGTATCGACAAGCCCCTGCTCAAGGCTGGTGTCGTCTACCACAAGTACAAGGCCAAGAGAAACTGCTGGCCCAAGGTTCGTGGTGTTGCTATGAACCCTGTAGATCACCCTCACGGAGGAGGTAATATTCTTTCATTTTTATTATTATAATTCACTTTTGCCTAAATTCCCACAAACTATCTTTACTGGGCTGAAAAGAATAGGTAACCACCAGCACATTGGTCACCCTTCTACTGTTAAGCGTGACGCTCCCGCCGGTAAGAAGGTTGGACTTATTGCTGCCAGAAGAACTGGACGTCTGAGAGGAGGACGCAAGCAGGCCCAAGATGAGGCCATCTAAATTCCTCACCCTTGCTAAACGGATAAATCGATACTTTAATTGTGTTGTGAACTCTTTGTGTGCGTGACCTGCTTTTGTGGCTTAAAATGAGAATAAAAATGTTAATGAGAATAAAAATATTAAATTGCGGAAAAAAGACAAGGTTGGTATCCATTTATTTGCCGCTGGCGCTCTGCCTACGTCACCTATACAATACAACCCAGAATGTCTCGAGGGGCCTCTATAGCCTTAAAATCTCTATCTGTTGGGCAAATGCCTCCTCTCTTGCGCGTAAGGGTGCTGGGGGTAGTCCATGTGATGATGTGCAAAGGTCTGGTGCTTCACTGGGGCAGAGGTACTGTCTGAACTATTTGAGTGCCTCAATCTCCTCCCTCCTTTTCCTCGCTATCAAATATCAGCCTCTTCACATCTCAATCAACTTACTCGCTCTCTTGGGTGTGTCATTAGTATCTGTGAAACGTCCTCATGTTTGTCTTGCTGCTCGAGGGTCAACGCGTCGTAAAGACCGAGGCTTCGGCCTGTCGGGGTCGTGATATCATTGTGGTGGTGCTTCAAAATCTTTGCGAGGCATCCCGAAGGGTTGGGGTGATTGACCAACTCCTCATACGCAAATTTGAAGGCAGCTTTCACCGACCAAATACGCTTAGTGTGTTGCCCAAGGTTATTCGTGGGGTTGAATGGATCTACTATCACCAGACAGGTGTCCGACCCACTGTACATCGATTTCTCAAGTGGAAATGACCCACTACAACGCATCAGAAAATGATAATATCAGGAATGACGGACCCCCCATTCTGAATAGTGATCCCGGTACTTTCGTAGTCGAATTTACCATAATACTCAAAGAAATCGATCAATAATTCCCCCAGATTGCTGCGGTGATTTACAGGTGGTACTTTTCCACCATTTTTCATCTGTAGAAAGCTGATGGTCATGATGACGAGACAGTAGGAGCTTAGTCCTCCCATATAAGCATTATTGAGACTCTTTTCGTGGAGGAATTGTTTTAAGACGAGTACGATCTGTACGATGTCCGGGAGCTTCCTGATGTACGATTTGATCAATTCTCGGGCCGCAATCCCACAATGCGAGAAGAGCCCTTTTCCCGTCATCTTTTGAATTTTGAATAAGTGAATGAATCACCTTCGGGAGAGCAGTATACTGGAGCTCCCTCAACCTCTTGATTGAATGATATATCAGCAGATATCGTCATCCCCTTATCATCTCATTATTACATTCGGTTACAATATCTCACCTCTCTATCTACAACGAGCTTGATCACGGGTACTTTTGCCGCCTCTATGACTCTTATATTGGAGACCCAATGGGATTGAGTCAATTGTTTAGCCAATAGGTGTATGCTGTTCCGGGGTGTATAGCCCCCTGGGAACCGATACGCTCCCGACGTATCAGCCCCAAATACCACCAAATCGATATCGGAAGTGGGAATGCACAAGAATGTTGCATAGCTACCGTATGTCTCCACGGTAGCATTATCCCATAATCGCTTGACCATATGTGTGATGCGTCTGATAATCTCATTGACCATAGGCTGGTAGCCCCTCTCAATAACATCCCTAGTCCTACAATAGAAATCCCGAACATCTTTGTCTAATGCGCGCGCTTTTTCTTGGAGTTCGGTGAGGGGCGGTGGATTGGAGTCGAGGGGCGAGACAACAGTAGTTTTGGCGGGAATATGCTGACTAGAAGGTGTGCCCGAGATGCTGCGAGGGCGGGGGAGGGGTGGTTGCCGAGGTTCTGGAAGCGAAGAATGGCTGATTGATTTTCCAATTACTTGACTATTTGAGTTTGTGGACGTCAGGGCAGGAGCAATTTTGGCGGGAGGGTTAAGACCCCATATCGGGGCGGGGCGTGGGGGCATAGAAGATCTTGATGTGGGTATATGTTGTACAGATGAGACTACGGCTGTTGGTTGTGATTTCACTCCCGCAATCGGAGCAACCTGAACAATTTCAGTGAGACCATCATTTTAAATTTGTGAAACTCACATATGGCGGAGGAGCTGCAGTGGTTGGAACTAGTGGTGTCTTTATAACTATAGCCGTTGTAGTTTGGGTTGTAGATGAGGAATGTACAGAGACAACCGTTGATGTCACAGCCTGAGGAGGTCAAAACCATAACAAAATGTTTTGAAAAACTCACGCTTCTCCATGGTTGTAGTGGGACAGGGGGGGTAGGAGGGGGTGTCTCCTGGGGAGTTTCGGTTTGACTGGCGTTTCCGCCTTTTCTTTTGTGTACAGGTGACGAAGGCGCCGAAACCGAAGTGTGAGTGATTTCCGGTTCTATGATTGTTTTGGATAGGTCCATGCTCCTTCGATTCTTCCTCTTCGTCTTCCGTTTTCCCGCCTTTTTCCGGTTGGGGGATGGAGCGTGAGAGCCATTATTTGTAGATACTCCCGTCTCCTCCCAATCACCATCAAAATCTTCCACTTTTCTCTCTGTCATATTTGGCGGGGGAATTTCTGGGTCGGGTTCTATTGGGGGGGAGGGAGGGATTTCTAGAGCATCTGTAGATGGATCCTCCTGTAGCCTCTCATTGCCCTTCTTCTTTACCTTTTTCTTCTTCTTCTTCTTCTTTCCTTTTGACATTTTTCCCGCGTTCTCACCGACAATAATGTCCATTTGTAGTTTATCGATGTATGCAGATTGTATACTCCGACCGACTCTACGTAAGACAAGATCTATGGCCAGATCTGCACGATCTAGTGGTGAAAAATACAATATTTCGATGAACGCTTTCTCTGAAAACTCAGAATCCCGAAATAACATGCGCAGGGACCGTTCCTGTTCAATTTGAATAATGAATTTGAAATTTCTAAAATGTACTTGTGAGGAAAGGTCAACCAAAGCTGATAACATCTCTGGGTAATCCAAATCCACCGAACACGTGTTTCCTGCAAAATCTTATTGAAATTTCCAAAAATAAATGTGTGATTCGATTGTTTGACTGACCTGTTCTCATACGATCTGGATTAGAGAGAACGTGGTATACGATATTCCCCATGCTACCCACTATCTTTCTCCTCTCGTAAGGTTGTAATCCGCGCCAAAAATTGATGAGATTATTTTTGGACAAAAGACCTTCCAAATTGTTGGAATTTACGTATTTTGGGTATGAAGATTTCCCCCTTGGGTCGAGACGGTGAGCTTTCCAATATTTCTGCCACAACATCTATTTCTTTTCAATATTTGTGGCATTGTAGATGACATACCATCTCGAGTTTATGAGCGATGAAAGTTCCAAGGGAATAAAAGCCCATCCCATCGAACCACTTGGGTGTATCCCAGACCCAACTTCGGTCCACCCAATTCACTTCAAATATCATTATTTTGGCACTAAAATCGTCTCACCTTTGCAGGGTTTTTGCAGGAAATTTCCTCTGGTGACATTGTGCATGACGTGCATGAAGGCGTTTCCATCCTCTAATAGATTTGATGCGATGGTTAAGGTGTCTAAATATTGTTTTGTATCTCCTAATCTGACTGAACTCTCCAAGAAATTGTCATAACGGGTCCATTTTTCTGGGAATGTGCAATGATTGAAGTTGTATAGTTTCTGAAAACAAAACTGATTGTCCTTCTGAATCTTCGAAGTTTTAGCGAGTGGTAGTTGTAATAAAGGATCCTCGGCAGCAAAGAACAGCCCTTCTCCCTCGGATTTCTTCTTGTGCATTCTACGGACCATTGACACGGCATCATAATCCTGAAATGATAGAGCTCTGCCTCTTTCCTCTGGTGGTAATTTTAAAAACCATGCCGTGAGACTTCTGCCTTCCTCGCACTTGTTGGCAAGACGAGCCGCTAGATTAGCCTGAGAGACTTCTTTGACGATAACGTCTGGGAGGGAAAATGAATCTTCGTGAGCCGCAATAGGCTCCGGGGCCTCCTCTGGTCGCCAAGGGACACCGCGACGGATGGGTGTAGAGGTTATGCTGGTTCGATCGAAGTGTCCCTCACTAGAAACTCTCCTGATGGAGTGAGGTTCCATCTTCTTCGCGGGGCGGTTATTGATTTTTGACCTTCTATTACTTGCTCCAGACTCATTCTTATCATTATTGTGGCTGTTCCTCCGCATCTCTTTGTGACACCACAGAGTGGTCACAATTGTCTACAACAAAATAAACCTCATGCCAAATCAAGATATAACTTCTCTCAAATCTTACATCAGTTCTTTTCGTGTGAGGCAATTCCTCATCGAGTCGCAGAGCGATCGATGGTGGTTGTTGCGTTGGTTTTTTGTCCGCAAAAAATAACAAGCAGGAGTTTTCAAACAACACCCTCCCTTTTAACCAAAGAACCTTTGGCCACGAAGAAAGATCTTTCGAGTTCAAGAAGGAAGCAGCATAAGAAACACCACAAATAAGAAGCACCACAAGACAATTTGATTTCAGGTGAACCTGACAGATGCAGTTGTAGACCAATGCATGCTTTTATTGGGATGTGGGCATGTCCTTTCTCTCCTTTGGGATGTCTGGTACTTTCACTCTGTAAAGAGGCAAAGAGAGCAGGAAACAGATCATCCCAAGTGGCACCAAAATCCAGAACATGATCTGGGTTGTGAGTCAGCCAACAAAAAGAAATGAAAAACTCAAAAGAAGCCAAAACTATAAAATTACCCTGAATGCGTAAGAATATGCGTTGTAGATGGCTTCTTGTTGCTCATTGTCCAGCGAAATGATCACGTTTCTATCTAATTGAGTGACTTGAGCATCAATCCTCCCTTGTAAATGTTTGTTCAGCACAGTCTGGAGTGCCACTTCAAAACACTAGATATCTCAGTCTCGCATTTAAACCAAATAAAATCTACCTGAACACCCACAACAGAACCAGCGTTCTGCATAAATTGTTGTGTGGACAATATGTTGCCATGGTAAATTCTGTCTAAAGGAGACACCATGAGCAACGTTACGGCATGGTTAGACATTCCCAGACCGAGACCCATAATACATAGATAGACGGCAATGACGATATAAGACGTAGAGAGGTGGAAGGTTGTCAATAGGCCGAGAGATATGGTTGTCAAAGTAAATCCAAGCAGAGGGAAGGGCCAAGCAATTCCCTGTAAAAGGTTGATATTTTATTTCTATTCTGTAGCTTAATATATTCATTGATATGTAAGACTCACTGAGTAAGAGAGAAGTAGACCAGAAGGAACGGATGACACAATGAAACTTAACATGATGGGCAAAGTCTTAAGCCCAGCGACGGAAGCGGTATCACCCTCTACAAGTTGGTAGTAAATTGGCAGATAGCTCACCACGCTGGTCAGTATGAAAAATAAGAAGAATTTGGTCATCATTGTGAGGAAGACGGAAGAATACTCCAGGAATAATCGCAAGGGCAAGGCTGGCTCCGATGAGAAGAACAGTTCTACAACGACGAAGCAAAGGAATAAAACTCCCCCTGAAATGGTAAAAAATACGATAATGAAACTGACATACCGATGGTAAACATGGTTATAATGGCGGGATGGGACCAGTGCAATATTTTGTCTGAAGCTAAAGAGGAAGACACCAAGCATAGCACAATAGAGACGACCAATAATAGGATTCCCAAATAATCGATCCTACTCAATATTCTCCTCTTGGACCTCTTGGTATCACTCTCTATATCAGCGATGTAGGGGGAAGCTGAGGGGGTGAGTAGGGGGAGGTGTTGACGTCATACCTTTTTCCAAGTCATTCTGTACGACTATGTTGACATTTTGCTGATAATCGCCAAGTTCTACATTTTCATCTTGTTTGATCACCTTTTTGCGATTTAGGTCAAAACCTTTGGGGAGTTGTGCACAAATGCACTCACCACATTTTGTATGTCTTTCTGGGCTTGTTTTTCCATCTTAGCTGCTACCCTTGACCTCTCCTCCTCATATTTCAAGAACACTGCCAGAAGTATTGCGGTCGTGACCCCTTATCTTGTCACATCCCACAAAAATAGAAATAGAAACATACCAACGGCTATGTCGACAAAGAATAAAATACGCCAGTAATTCTTTCCTTGGTCTGCAACAAGTCCCCCGAAAGCAGATCCACCTACTACCTTCATAGAGTCATCATCATGTGACCGAAAATAAAATACTCACAGAGATGGCGACAACAATACCCGAAATACCAGTGAATTTTCCTGTCAAGCGAACAGGCAACAAATCATGCAATATGATCTGACACTGTCAGCGAAGCGCGTGAGTTAAAAAGTCCACCCACACTAGATAAAGAATGGATGGGCCCTGACCCGAGACCTTGGACAGCCCGAAAGACAATGAGAGAGTACATGTTCCAAGAGATGGCACAAAGTCCAGATCCAATGGAGAAAATGGTGACAGAAATAAGCAGCAATGTTTTTCTTCCAATTAATTCAGATAGATGGCCTATTCAGTCATTTATTCTCAAGTACAACAAAGATTCGAACCTGTAAGAGGAATGAAAGTGAGAGAGGCCAGAAGGTAAGAGTTAATGATCCAGCTTCCAGAGTCCTGAGACTCATTACTTCGAATGATTCACTCAACTTACCGCGTGTCCAAACTGTTCATTGAGGTGAGGTATTGATGTGGCGAGTATGGTGGAATTTAATCCAGCAAACAGGGCAATCACCAAAAGGCAAGCGAAACTAACGAAAAAGGAGGGTTTCAGGCCATCGAACGGTTCCAAAGCTGGTGTTCCAGAGACAACAGCGACAGGGTGAGGATCATCTTTCTCTTGGACAACAGTTACTTTCACCTGAACTCTTGACTTCAGCCAGGATGTGTGAAATTACCTCTGCGTCGCCTTCTTTCACTTCAGCAGCTGTCATGATTTGGTTATACGTGCGCTGTTACAGTCAGATGGATGTTTTGTTATCACATACTGTTGTGCGTGCGTGATGTGAGTGTTTTTTGTGATGTCGTTCGCGAAGGAGCAAATGTCACTGGAAATTTCGGAGACTCTTCAGGATTTCGCCTCTTGCAGAGTTTCTGCACACTTTATCACAGCAAACAAGAATCACTATTTGGGCACAGTAAACAAGTCAAAATAAAAGAAACATTCTGAATTTAAGGCTATTTTACTTTACCAACATTGGGTAACTACCATGAGCGACGTCATCTGTCCAGTATGGACATCGAAGATCAGATCTGGACTGTGTGGAGTATCATACTGGTGGTGAAATCATGAAGATCACCCGAAGACGTTGAGGTGGTGATGGAGACAGAGATTATCGAAAAGAATGCCTTAATAATATTTTTATTACTATAATTTTTGACGAAAATAAATGTTATTTTTTAGAACTCAATGAAATTTCGTAAATTAAGAAATACGTAAAGATAATGGATAAAAATTGACAAACACCAAAAGATCGAATCAAAACATGACCACAGCATTAGAAGCAAAGAATGCAGGAAATGCGGCGTTCTCAGCGCAGAATTATGAGGAGGCGGTCAAACATTTCACAACTGCAATAGGATTGGACGCCAGTAACCACGTGTTGTACTCGAACAGGTCTGCTGCATACGCGGCGCAAAAGAACTACCAACAAGCTCTTGAGGATGCTGAGAAGACAGTTTCTCTGAAGCCAGATTGGGCAAAGGTGGGTGTTTCAATTTATTCTCTTTGCTCACTTGGCCTTAGGGATATTCACGAAAAGGTCTGGCTCAACATTATCTTGGTAATCTCAGAGGGGCCATTGCCACGTATGAAGAGGGTTTGAAATTGGAACCTTCCAATGCTCAATTACAGGAAGGTTTGAAGGATGCCAAGCAAGCGTTAGAAGAACGTGAGTCGTTCGAGTATTAATTACTGGCTGAGAAAAATTTAGAAGCCGCTCCCTCTGGAACTGATCCAAACCAAATGTTCCAACAGATGTTCAGCGGCGATGTCTTCACAAAACTGAAGATGAACCCTAAGACTGCTCCTTTCTTGGAACAACCCGACTACATCAACATGATCAACCAAATCAAAGCTTCTCCCTCCAACTTGCAGAAGTACATGCAAGATAGAAGGATCATGGCTTCTATGGGTGTATTGTTAGGTATTCCAATGGACTTTGCAGACGCTTCGGTAGGATCGCAATCCTCCCGAACAATCAAACTGATCAATCAAAGTCTTTTGGTGCTGATAACATGGAGGAAGAGACACCAGCACCAACTCCAGCTCCAACACCAACACCAGCACCAGCACCCGCAGAAGAGAAGGTGTTGTCTGAATCGGATAAGTTATCAGAGGAGTACAAAGAGAAGGGAAATGCCGCATACAAAAGCAAGAAATTCGCAGAGGCAATCGACTTTTACACGAAGGCATACGAACACAATAAGAAGAACATAACTGCATTGACCAACAGAGCCGCAGTACACGTTGAGCAGAACAACTATGACGAGGCGATAAAGGACTGTGAATTAGCTATAGAACAAGGAAGATCCGTCTTTGCTGACTACAAATTGATTGCAAAGTGAGTCTATGATTAGAAATAAATAACTGAATGATGTTAGGGCATACCAGAGAATTGGAAATGTTCGCATGAAGACAAAGGAGTACGCGCTGGCAGTAGAAGCATACCGCAGCTCATTGACAGAGGACCGCACCCCACAGACAATAGAACTTCTCAGAAAGGCAGAGAAGGCACAAGAGGAGAAGGCCAAACAAGATTACCTGAGCCCACAATTGTCAGCTGAAGCAAAAGAGAGAGGAAATGAGTTCTTTAGAGCTCAAAAGTACCCCGAGTCGATCGCCGAATACACCGAAGCCATCAAGAGGAATCCCACTGACCACACTCTCTATTCAAACAGAGCTGCCTCTTACACCAAGCTTGGTGAATATCCTTACGCTCTTCGCGACTGCGAGGAGTGCATCAAGCTCAAGCCAGACTTTGGTAAGAGAGTCTTTGTGATATTGTCTAATGATGTGCAGCCAAGGTGTACTCCAGAAAGGGACATGTGCACTTCTTCATGAAAGAATATGAGAAGGCTTTAGAGGCATACGATAAGGGAATGCAGCTCGATCCCAACAACAGCGAGATGGAGGAGGGAACCAGAAGAGTTATGGACGCCATCGCAAGACAGAGACAGGGCGGAAACGAACAGAGCATTAGAGAAGAAGCTCTTAAGAACCCCGAGATGGATCACTCTGCGAGATCCCGTCATGAATCAGATCTTGCAAGACATGCAAGACGACCCCAAGGCCATACAGGAGCACCTGAAGAACCCCATGATCAAGGCTAAGTTTGACAAGTTGGTCAACGCTGGAATCGTTCAATTAGGAAGATAAACCCTTTATCACCTGGTTCGCGTCGTCCATAACATTTACCAAAGAAACGCGATAATAAACGTCGACACCTGGTTTAAAAATTTTCAAAGTTCATCTTTTGATGCCAAAACATTCCCCTCCAGAATGATTTTTTCTATTAATTTATTTTCACCAATAAAGTTAATCTCTTTGAGAAAATTGTCAATCTCCTCAAGTTTCCATGCTGAACTTGTCTGTGTTGTGCTATATCTTTATTTGAGTCCAGAATAAAATTAAGATCACTATCTATTAAACACAGCAGGAACGACAACAATCTTGAACAAGAGTTGGACCTGCTGCAAAGAAGAGGCATAAGTCAAGCCAGTTCCTAACTATTAAGAGTTGCAAAAGGGAAAAAACAAAGTAAAAAATGATGCCAGAGCACTTTCTCTCATCGCTATGGGATGGTCAACATGGCATTTAAATTTATTTTTAATTTGTAAATGAACAGAATGTCGAAGTGCCTTGGAGTCTTTTTCCCATGAAGGGTGAAAACTGTTAAGCAAGTCTTTTTTTTCTCGCCTGGTTTTTTTGAAAATTTAGCCACAATGCCAAAATTTGAGTTTTTCAGGTCTGAATTTGCTCCGATTTGTAACAATTTTCGGAAGAGATAAAAGTTATTTGCTTTTTGCATTATGGTTTTGATTTTGGATCCAATTGGATGTGGTTTGTTATCGCTTTCCTGGCACATATTGGAATCTCTGAAGACTTATGAACTCTGTTCGCGATTATGCGTTGAGCAACAGTTTACAACGATGAACTCTCATAATGGCTGATTTTAAATAAGAAATACCCTGATTTGTGTTATTCTATTATTTATATTCACGATTCAAAATTCCAAAACAGGTTTGTCTCCGTCGTAATAAGTTGCAGGGGCATTATTCAATGAAGGTATTTGTGCTCCTACAGAATATCAACATGATATAGAGTATCTTCTTATACAGACCTAACAGAGGTGCAAGGGATGATGGTCCTGTGAGAGGAGCCAGAGGCTTTCTGAACACCCACATGATCAGACAAGACGGTAACACCTCTGACCCCAAGAACATCAAAACGACGAATGCGTCAGGTTGTAGAACCATCCATCCATCAATCATCAGCACCGTGGCTCTCACTGTTTTATTCATTCAATTTGAAATGAAAATGCTTGTTGAAGATTGAACCGATGCTGATCCAGCGACTATAGATGTATTTATATGAATATGGAGCAAAGTCCCAACGGCAACGTCTCATTCTCCAGCGAAATCAGGACAAAGCCACGAGTGATGAAACATAAAATATTGTCGCTGTAATCTTAGCTGTGCCTGAGGTGCTGACCAAGGCGGACTCGATTGAATTTGTACCTGCACAAAGTGCTATATCATATATGAGACGATCTCAATTTACAGCAAAGCTGCACAGAAGACCAACTACGCTGAAGAGATATATGTGGTTCAAATGAAAGAGATACACGCCGCATCATCAAAACATGGCAAAGCCGCAATGCTGTCGATGAAAAGACCTTTTCGGCGCACAGGTTTTATTTTTCTGTTAATTATTAATATTACTCACCCAAAAAGCACAGCATGCATATACCAGCTATGGCAGATAAAAATCTGGAGCCATGTGTGAGAGTTCTGCTCGTCGTGTTTCCAAACATAAAATAAAGTTTCCAGCTATACATCAACAGTCCAAATCCCAGAGAAAGGCTGAAACAGGCGTTGAAAATATTCGCAAATACTTCAACCTGATCATTTTTAATGTGATCTAATGTGTATTTATGATTACCTCTCTTGGTTGTGTTCGCGAATCCATAAAGAATAATAAATATTCACTTAATTGAAATAAATACAGGAGTGCATTCAGTATGACAATCAGTACAGAAGAGATACTCTCTCCACCTTTGGAGAAGTGATACATCTTCGCCCTACGATCTTCAGTAATCGTAAATTTGCTCGGATACTCACCAATAATATAATAGCATGATGAAGGTTGAAGAGAATAAATCAGAGCCTATTGTCATCATGACGAACCAAACACCATCGTCGATGTCCTCTAATGTCCCTTTTGCCCAACAAACAGACAGAAACCAGAAGAAACTACTTCGGGCTGTGACACTAAATCAATCGGCCTGCATCAAGTTTACTCACCAACAGAGAACAAGATGAGAAGAGTGAGGTAGATTTTTTGTGGTTTTTCTCCACGAATTGGTGATGCTGTACGAATTTTGCCAGCGAGCAGTACACCGGCGAGTATACCCATTATGGTGAAGCAAATCGCACAACCAAAGAGCAGAACTTCATTAGCCTCATTATCTATCGTGATATAATTGACGATCTTTAGTCTCCTTCCTGCTGGTTCAGCCATGTTGTTGACATCGCCAGAAAAGACAGAGTTAGGAAAACGACAAGTAAGATGATATCTCATTTTCCGATTTTTTTTTTCTTTCTTCACAGCACTCGCTCTGAGCCTTTCTTTGACTACTCCGTTTAGAGAAACAAGGTAAGTTTGGTTCTTTTACATGGAGATGGAGATGAGGGATCTTGTTATATCCAAACCCTTTCATACACACTTTGTTTTTGTGGAAGATCACATTTAATGTTTGGTTAGTACATAATGGCTTCTGCTGCCGTCGCTGCCCCCCCCGCCCACAAGCCCAAGGCTGGATTCGAGCAAACCGAGGAGGAACAGAGCTACCACCGCATCCGTATCACCCTCTCCTCAAGAAACGTCAAGTCTCTTGAGAAGGGTAAGTTCTATGAAGAAACTCTTTCAGCTCTTGATCTTTTCTCCTTTCTTAATATCAAAATTGTAAATTAATGTGGAATGACTGGTCCAGTCTGCACCGATTTGATCAAGGGAGCCAAGGACCAGAGATTGAAGGTGAAGGGACCCGTTCGTCTCCCCACCAAGGTCCTCGTGATCACTACCCGTAAATCCCCTTGTGGTGAGGGTACCAAGACATGGGACAGATACGAGATGAGAATTCACAAGAGAATCATCGATCTGCACAGCCCCTCTGAGGCCGTCAAGCAGATCACCTCCATCTCCATCGAGCCCGGAGTTGAGGTCGAGGTCACCATCGCCCAGACCAACTAAGCATACTTTTGGTCTAACTTGCAGCAATAGATCCATATTTCTCTCGGATATAGAGCTATACTTCTTATTTAATCCTTCTTCTCTTTATTTAACTTCTTCACGATTATTGTCTTTGTCTTTGTTTCGATATCTTTATTTTTGAGTTGTAGCGGGATTTTCATGACGAAACCTTGCTCATCCCAAAATTTCGACAACTTTCAACCATGAGTGAGGTAGCCATCGTCGCTCTGGAAGAATCACTCAGTAATGGTGAGGACAATTGCTCACCCCTGTGCACTCACATCATGCAGAAGGTGATTCTACGTTTCCAAAACAAGTCTCACTTTGCCCCATTTATACAAGACCAATCTTTCCCAACATTGTTATTCGTTCCACCACAACAGGCAATACAGGCATAATTCCTCCCTCAAACCGAGGAAAGATAAAACAGGTACAAATGCAGGAACCCAATTTGTATTGATTCGATCAGGTCATCGATCGTATTAAAGAAGTTGGAGGTGTCAATAAAGATACATTAGATGGCGTCAAGGTGGGTGTTGCTGTTGATAACATGAAGTAACATCAACAGCTCGAGGGTCCTCCAGAAGAACTCAATAGTGATAACAATGAGGAATCTTCGGCCAGTGTCATCTCACATGGAGCGACAGTGATCATCGAGAAAGGCTACATAGAAGCTCTTTATAGATTGAAGAGAAATGGGGAGAGCTACGTGGCTTTGTCATTGATCAAACCGAAAGACGGACTGAGCACGACAGTGGACTCTGTGTATTCTGTGGGAGTGTTGGCACGTATTGAGACAGTCAGTGAATATAAAACAAAAGACGGAAGCAGGGCATTACAGGTCGAATTAAGAGGAACACACCGTATAGCCATAACAGGGCTCGCTAAGAGCCAAGATAACGTCCAAGACCTCAGTACAGTTAAGATAAAGAGGGTGAACATCAGAGAATTAAGAGAGACCAAATATAATGAGTCCTCACAGATGTGTCGAGCACTCACCATGGCCATAGACTCAAGGTTAGAAATAAATATGACGTCATAACTGATATCACAGGCTACAACAATTGAGCCGGTTGAACCACCCTTTATTTCAACCCCAATTATTGGCACAATATAATCTCAACACAAAGACACCGTCACAATTGGCCGATTTTGTGTCCAGTCTTATATCAGGAACACCCGAGCAGTTACAAAAGATACTCGCTCAATTGGACGTGATTGAGAGGCTAAAGTCGGTGCTCATTCTGTTACAAATGGAGACAGATCTGTCCAGAATATTATTCGAGAAGAATGTATGTCTATATTTTCAAATGACGAATGGATGATAAGAGTATGCAGATTGATGGAGAGTCATCATCAGCGATGGGACTTGGGAGCAGTAGAAGTAAGAATAACCTTCCCACTGCGACGGAAAAGAGGAACACTAAGGTCATCGAGAAATTGAAGGAGAAGATGAGCAAATTAAATATACCTGTACATGCGAAAGAGGTAATTATGGGATTATACACGATAAATATTGATATGAAAATAGTTGATTGAGGAAGAGATGAATAAACTGAACTCACTCGACCCAATGTTTAATGCTACTGAGCACTCTGTATGTAAGAACTACCTCACATCTTTATTGGACGTACCCTGGGGTATTCACACCAAGGATAATATCAACCTACAAATTGCACGGAGTGAGCGTTTCTATATGCATTTAATTCATCATTCAACGTGAGATTACGCCAAGTCATACGGTTATAACCGTGCAGCTGGTGGCTGATGATTATAAATTTGAAGTCTATAATGATAATAACATGATGTACAGAGATACTGGACGAAGAACATTACGGCTTGGACGAGATCAAGAAGAGGATCATTGAATTCCTTGCGGTGGCCAACATAAAGGGGTCGCTCACAGTGAGTACAACAATATGCCATTGTAGATTCATCTCACCCAGGGAAAAATATTGTGCCTCGTGGGCCCACCTGGAGTCGGAAAGACGAGCATTGGGAGGTCAATCAGCAGAACAATTGGCAGGAAATATCATCGCATATCAGTCGGTGGTATGAACGACGTAGCCGAGATAAAAGGCCACAGAAGGACATACGTCGGCGCGATGCCCGGGAAGATTATACAGGCTCTGAAGAGTACGAACTCTATGAATCCGGTGGTGTTGATAGACGAGGTGGACAAGTTGTCCAAAAATTGGAACGGCGATCCAGCATCGGCACTGTTGGAAGTACTGGACCCCGAGCAGAACCACAATTACACAGATCATTATTTAGATACACAAGTGGACCTATCTAAAGTACTCTTTATATGTACAGCAAACGGCACGGAGGGTATACCGAGGCCATTATTGGACAGAATGGAAATTATAGATATACCGGGATATTATGAACAGGAGAAGATGTACATAGCATCCAATTATCTCATCCCAAAGATAAGAGCCTCAACAAATATACAAAAAGTAGGCGTCATGAAAATATCGGATGAGCTGATGTGAATGACAGGCCAAGATGACCGTGACTGATGGCGCCTTACTGAAGGTGATCAATAATTATTGTAGAGAGGCGGGGGTCAGATCCTTAGAGAAGAGTATAGAGAAGATATTCAGGAAGGTTGCCGTGAAGATATCAGAGAACGATAACCAATATATAGAGGTACATTTATATTACTTGTCATGGATGACATAGATAGGTGAACGAACAGAATATAGAGTCATATTTAGGAAAGCCCATATTCTTGAAGGATAGGCTCTATGATAATATCACCCCTCCACCTGGAGTAATAGCTGGTATAGATATCTATATCTATATATAATGACAGTGTATAGGGTTAGCATACAACCAGATCGGAGGAAGTATGATATGGATAGAATCTGTAATCACCGGTAGATCACGTCGAGATAACGAAGAACAGTCAACAAAAGATAAAGCAACAGATGGTAGATCAACAGAGAATATGATGGTAGGACCGATTATGATGATAATAATATTGATTCTACACAGGGCCGGTACAGAACAACTGGTAAATTAGGGGAAGTGATGAGAGAATCAGCAGAAATATCATATACATATGCAAAGACATTGACACACAAGATATCACCAGACAACAGATTCTTCTATGAGACTTCACTCCACACTCATTTCCCAGAGGGAGCAATACCCAAGGATGGCCCATCAGCTGGATGTGGTATGTACACTACACCATATACTCTACATATTCATCATCACAGCGATTGTCACCTCCTTACTCTCATTATCAATGGATAAGAGCATACCTTCCGACACAGCCTTCACTGGTAATTATGGGATGTGTATAAGTGAGTTTAGATGTGTAGGTGAGATAACAGTTACTGGGAAGGTACTTCCTGTAGGAGGAATCAAAGAGAAGATGATGGCAGCCAAGAGATGCGGCATAAACAGGGTAACTAGGAGAGAACTTCTTCGGTTGATGTGAAGCAGGTGTTCCTTCCAGGACCTAATGAGAGGGATATCAAAGAGCTTCCAGAAGCATTACAAGAGGGAATCACTGTACATTATGTAGATCATTACTCCCAGATATTCCAGATCTTGTTTGGACAACAACCCAAGTTATAAATAGATTTCTACTATCTATTCTTTCTGAAAAACATGGAGGTCTCGATCTTTGTATTTGAGAGTTTTGGTTGTGTTCTAATCATCCTCATTGAAAGAGAAGTGAAGCCCCTTTGTAATGCTGTCAACTTGTTCCGATTGTAGACCGTAATACAATCCGACAAATAAATATATGATACATAAGATGTCGTTGTTTTTACGATGTTGGCATTGCAGGAACGATGATATCCATAAGATGTTATTGTTTTTACAATGATAGCATAGCAGGAATGATGAGATCCTGATTTAAGTTGTTGATAGCCTAATATGACCTGGAAGTGTTCTGTTTGAGACTTTTTCTGGCTTTTTCTGAGGCAAAAATAGAGTCTTCACGGTTGAATATTAAACCATTGGTTTTTCATGTGTTGTACATGGTAACAGAGATAATAGGAATTGTTGCCATTCCTTTTATTTCTTTGTAGGAGACACCTGCCCACCCACCCATTAGTTTCTGGAAGAAGCTTTGGTTTTGTACTGATGAGGTTTTTTGTACAAGGAGAGGTTTAAGGGGAGCAATCTTAAGGGATAACAAGTGTGAACATCGGCTGGGATGGGAGCCCAGTGTGGCAACTGATAAAGGTACATTGGTAATTGTAGAATATATTTATATAGAGGATTGTGTGGTTTTACTCTAAGAAATGCTTAGATTTATTTATTTATTGACTAATTTACATAAACCATCACAAATATTAAACAAGAAAATATTTATTAGATAGAGATCACA
>MZNV01002912.1:0-11925 GCA_002081555.1 Protostelium mycophagum | reverse complement strand
CTTTATGCAAAAATTTAAATTTGGTGTTTACAATTGTCAACTCCCACATGAATCAGATCATCACCAATTTCAACAAACACAATAAGTATTACAGAAGAAATGACATAAAAATTCAACATATTTCTCAATCATTTTTTAATTATTTTTGCTCTAAAACCCAATTACAGGAGCTTCTCTCTTCTCCTCAGCTTCAGCCCAAAAAATAAATACACAGGTACAATGGTCATTCATCAGTGTACACTAATGGACTAACTTCTCAGAAGAGGAAATCAGTCAAAGAAAGTCTCTGCATGCTATGCAATCTTTCAAAAAACTTGGTAGTTTTCATTTATTTTCATTATTAATTATTAATTTTCCCCTACCTTTCCTCCAGAAAAAACCTTTTTTGGAATTTTTGGATCTTGCTCATCATGAGGAAGACACCAGGTGCCACACGAGTAAGCCTGAACTTTCTGTTCTCCTCTCAAAAGTTTCATCTCAAGGGTTTTATGTCTACAGCTATTCTGGTCGCTGACGATTCTGTTCCAGGTGTTGGGAACCGGATAGATGGGGTGACTTCTTGTCTTTGTACATATGTGAGGTCATGTCGACAATAGAAGAGATTGAAGTTTCCTGCATATAAAAATAAGAGCAACGATACCTGAGAGTGGACTTGGTATTCTGAATTCTGAATAGAGTTGTTCATCTGCTTTTGAACCAAGATACCAGCTGATCGCCGACAAAGAGAGTGCCAGGAGAGCATGGAACCAACAAAAACAGATAAAGAATGGTCTCACATTGATGTCCTAACATTGAAATATGATGCTTTCCAATCAGTTTATATACAACTCATTTCCTGATCATGAACGCACTACGCTTCTTTCACCATTCTTCGTGTTCTCAAGTATGAGGAGATTCCATAAGCCAAAGCACCCACAACAAAGAAACTCCCGAATGTGAAATATGACGCTCTTGTGTAAGATCTTACAGAAATCAGTCATATTATGTATGACGACATCGCCCACTTCTTCACTGCCAGATCATTAAGGAAGTAGACACAACCAGCAGAGGGACGTCCAATGAATCCTCTCTGCTCTTTGAAGTAAAGCTTCTCTGGCTCGCTCATGTTCACGTGAGGTGAAAATTGTCCGCGATTTTTGTGAAACTCCGTTGTAGATACTCACGTAAAAATTCGTGATTCGCCAATACCGTTCCGGCAGATTACGTCAATCATTTCGGGTTTGATTCAGCCACAAATGCAAGCTTCGATGATCTTCCATGACATTGGAATAAGTGTATACAAGCCAACTCATACTTTATCTTCACAATTCAAATGGTTCCTCAGTAGTTCTTTGGGCTGTACATCTAAAAACATGGTAGCCTCATCTCCAATGCCCACCATGATCATCACAACATCATCGTGATAACCATATGGACTCGTGCCATTCTGCCACATCATAGTGTTGGTGTAGTGAAATTTATCTGCACCGACCCCGGAGTACAAAAGTGGGGGGGATATGCCACGTAATTCGAAGGGTGGTACGGCCGACATTGTCACCACGAAGGGTCTATACCATCGTCTCCCGCTTGGCTCCCTTTTTAAATTTCAAAAAATGGCGGGAAAAAATTAACGGTGATTTACGATCATTTCAACTGCAGATCTACAGATGTCACGTTTACACAAAGATCTACAACGGCAAAGCCGTCGAATAAAACTGCCGCAAGACATCTGACTTTAAGAGGAGCTCATCACCTCATGTCATGAACAATCGTCATGATGATGCTATTCTCTGCTGTCGGTGTGCATTGTCCGCGGTCACAGAGTGTCACCGTTAAGAAGGGGGTGCACTGATGGATTTTAGAAAAATACGGTATGTGCCTGGTGATGCACTGGTGCCGCCGATCTACAACGTTCTCGAATGCTGGAACTACAAGTCCGGGATCTTGTTCGCCCACATATCTTTAACTTTTAATATTTGTAATTTCAAAAATAAAATAATGAACGTAAAATCTTTTGAGATGAAATTTCATCGAAATTTCAAAATATGGGAGACAGACCTGTGGACTCTGGGCTCTGACATATCAACATGGAAATAGAGTGGGGAGGTATCTCCTATCGGTGCCAACGGAAACCAATTCTTCTCCCTCTTAATGGTACTCCTCAATAATTCCACGTGTTGACCCTGTTATTAAATTCAATTTTATAATGTTTTATAGTTCAAAATAAATGTTGTAAAATTTTTGTTGATTATTTATTCTTGAATAGACTGCGGCAGAGTCGCGGAGCATGTGCTTATAGAGACGGATTTTCCTTTGCTATATTTGAATGCAGACTGACCTGCTTTATGAACATGGGTGGCTCTGCGAGGCCGACATCCTCGAACAAGTTTGGAATGAAGGTCCTTGGGTCGCTCATCCACACCGTCCTGCATTGTTTCTGGCTTCCTTGTGATACGTACAGAAGTAACGGCGCTCCATTATTCAGCCAGAGGAGCCTAGGGTCCTCCATACCGATGATTGGATTGCATTTTGGTCCAATTGGTGCGATATCTGGGTCCAATGGATGAGTACTGGAGATAGATATTGAGGGTGATGTTTGGTTGATGAAGAGTGCTTCTACATTCGACCACGATCTGGTGGTGTAATCCACCCGAAAAGCTTCTAAAGAGGTGACGAAGTAAGTCACATTTAGGATGGTCTCTTTCGTTCTGAATCTTGATCTGCCGATTGCAAACCAGTGTTTGTTGCCAAGATGAAGGGGTGCCACATTAAATGTAAGATTATTTGTCCTGACCATGTTTGCAACTTGGAACGGGTTCGTTCTTGATATTATGAGTAGATGTTCTTGCGGTTGCACCTGTGAATTGCCATTGATGAAATTATAAATAGGAGGGAATGTTGAAACTGTTGATGGCGATAGGAGTAGAGTAGCAGCGGTCAAGAATATTACTGCGAATATAAGGGCCCTCCTCAATCTGAGAGGATCAGTATTTATATGTTGAGTGTCATGCCCTTCAACTTGACATGTTTGTCTTTATACACCGACTCTATTTTCCTCTATAAGATCAATCAAATATCTCCACTCACTTTCTCTTCGTCATTAGATGGAATCACTGTCCAGTCCATGCAGAGGGCAGAAAGTGCTTCTCGATAACTCAAGATTAATTATCCGAAGTCGGGGATTCTGCCGAAAGTCCACGCTTCTCATAAAATCACCTCAGGACCAAAAGAAACACCACAATTATGCACCAGCTTCACGTTAACTACCGTCAACTACCGCGTCGCTATAGAAACGCTTTCTTTATTCCCCGAAACAGGGGTCCTATCATGAGTTTCTGGGGTTCTTGCTGATCCGGCTCTTAGACATCTTTGCAATTAATTTCTTAGAGGACTGTATTATGCCTTCAGGTGGTGATCTCAGTATGTTGGGGGAAAGAGGATCATCTGTCAATGTCTCTGATTTAGGTGGGAGATCCAGCAGAAATCTGGTCATTGTGAGTCGTCTTCTGGGGAGTTGACTTCGCTCACTTTTGTTCGTGATGGTGTGCATCCATAGCTTTCAGAAGTAGTGATTTCGCCTTGACCAAGTCTCTTGCGGGATTAGAAGGGTCAGCTAAGGCCCACACAAGGGAGTACTGCGCTGGCAGGAACCTGTCCAGAGTGTCAGATTGACACGAAATATCCAATTCCAGAATTCTTAAAAGTGGATTTCTCGGAAGATGCTGGAAGTAGATGCGTGATTAGCCGGATGATACTCTCAGAGTGTCATGGAATGTAGCTCATTCAACACAAAGACAGGATCTTCTAGATGGAAGGTGCCTCCTATCGAAAAATTCGAGACTCACCCTTCATCCGCAAGTTTAGAGAGGATGCTGCTGGTTCTGTGCAATGCCGCTTTCTCTGTACTCTTTCTGGTCATCTGAAGGGAGGTGAATCATCTGATCATGAAGACCAAATCAGTACCTTAATATTGGATTCGCGGCGTCCGGCTGCACTTACTAATATATTCTGTTCTTTAGATGTCTCTATTCCTTTAGAGAGCAGCTCAACTCCTGAAATATTTCAAAAAAGATTCAGATGATGACGTCATACCGCGTATGTCATCGATTATTCCTCCCTCCCCAGTCATCATCATCCACCCCAAATTACATCTACAACGGTTCATTTTTTTGAGACGTCATGATTTCCGTGAAATTTCACCTGCTTGCAGAGTCGCCCGCGTTGCTTGCCTCTTGGAACCACTGTCTTGCCCCAGGCCAATCTTGATTCCCGCCAAAACCTCTGTACAACATTCTTCCAAGACACCCCATACTCTCCTTATGGCCCAGGGAAGCGGCCCGCGCGAAAGCCAATCGCACTTTTGAGAGATCGTTAGGTGCAGCCTGGTACGATGAGAATGTAAACATTATTAGATATTACGAATGATGACGTCACCTCATTGGGTAGATTATCTGCCTTGATGAGTAGTGACCAGCCATATCGGTATGCACACTCCCCATCACCCAGGGACGACCCCCATGAGAACAAATCTCTGGCGAGGGCACAATCAATTGGTCCTCCTGTTCGTGGTCAGAAATAATTCGAATAAATTATATTTGTAGAAAAAAAGAATTCAATTGATTTTCTGTTGCGTTGT
Source organism: Protostelium mycophagum (assembly GCA_002081555.1). Classification (NCBI taxonomy): domain Eukaryota; phylum Evosea; class Variosea; order Protosteliida; family Protosteliaceae; genus Protostelium; species Protostelium mycophagum. The sequence continues at coordinate 7,310 of MZNV01002912.1, read as the reverse complement.
AGAAGACCATCCCGAAATTTCGGTGAAATTTCGTCGAGAGCTATAGATACCTTTTCCAGTCTGTACCATCCATGCCAGAAATCTAACTGAAGGTAGGTCATAACTAGAAGCCGCTTCTCTGTACAACCTTCTCGCCGATTGTAGATCGACAGGACCCCCTGTACACTTTATCATCTGAAATTTCGTCGAAATTTCAGGACTGACCCTCTCCTGAGCGCATCATGCTGGCCAAGAGGCGTTTTGATTTTTTGTGCCCTTGTGAAGACGACAATAAAAGCCAGTCTCTTGCACTAACCAAATCCTCAGTGACATCATTTTGAGACATCTTGGATAACAACAAGGCATATCTTATGATGTCATCAGTGGTCATCGAATTATTTTTATTTTATTTTTAAAATTAAAAATTTTCCAATATAAAATAACGGATGATTTTTAAAATTCAAGTTTACCTATATTGCGCCTCAGCATTTCCGAGGCACGCAGCTCTGAAGAGCCAGCCTCTGGACATGTTTATGTCCGGTGTGTCGCAACTCATCGCAATCTCGCTCATCGTCACCAACGGTATCGCAAGATCCGCCTGATTCTTCCCGGTATTCATCTTGATGATTGGTTCCCATCTACAACTGTCAGATTATATCACTTTCTCAATTTTCCAACTTTAAAAAATTAAATCAAAAATCATATTTTATTAATAATTTTTTTTAATGATAATATTATAAATATTATTATAAATGATAATTTGAAAAATTCAAAAAAAATCACCTTTTACGGAGAAATCGGTCAGATTTTCCGATAGACTCAGAGCGCGCAAGTAATTGTAGATAGACTTGTAGTGGTTTAAAACACACACTCTTTTCCCGAAACCTCTGATCCTCGTTCCCAGAACCATTCGCATCTACAACCAGTCAATTTTATCACCAGAAATTTCGTGAAATCTCACCGAGATTTCCTCCTGCGGCGGTGATGACCAATGAGCTAAATTTAGATCGGAGGGTTTTACTGGAATAAGGAGAGCTCAATAATTCTTGCCCTTTTGATTTGATGTACATCATTACTCCACAGCTAATTCCCCTCTCCGCCAATCGCTACACTTTTCAATATTTTATATTTTATATAGTTTTATGCAAGGCCGTCAACAACGCGATGTTCTAAAAATAGACTCTTTATTTTTAAAAAGTAGATTTTACCTTTGTGAGAATGAAAGACAAAGTATCGGGCCTCTGTGCCGCACCAGGGCACAATAATTCGTACATCAGCGCCAATAATGTATCTACAACGTTTCAACGGAATGAAACAGTCGCTTCAAAAATCTTCAAAGAAATTTCACTCACCTCCCCCCTGGGCATCCGAGTCGAGTGCGCGGTGTAGAAGCGCGGAAGTGACATTTCCACGAAAAGTCGAGGCGGATTCGGAGGGTGACGTCATCGCATTCAACGGTAAGAACATCTCAATACATTTATCCACAAGATGATCAAAAGCAGGGCACATTTTCATGTGACTTTTGTATCTACAACGTTTCAACGGAATGAAACATGAAGAAATTTCGGTGAAATTTCCCACCTGTTTTGCAGGGTTTGTGCGCGGTAATAACGCTCCTCTTGTGAAAAATTAGAAACGAGAGGCTCTTCCACCAAATTCCACTGTCCACTATAAAACCGGTGCAAGCAGCTGTCATCGTGAATTTTCATCCAAATTTCCTGGAAATTTCACCTGGAAGTCAGGTGACATTCTGTGTTGGGACTTTTCTTGGAAAAAGTGTGGCCTTGGCAACCGTTTAATGTTTGGATGTCGCAGAAGAAATAAATCATCTTTTTTGTGAGTACGTAATTCATCTTGGCGTTCCTGGAACGATCTGCCCACTGGGAAAATCTGACTCGTTGTAGACCTATCGTGTCACAACGACATCTCGTGGAGATTTATGATATCTTACCTTCGGCGGCGGCCCTATCGTTCCACATCTTTTCTGTACATCTGTTGTCATGTCAACTTCAAAATACTAAAAAAATTATAACCGAAAATTCGAAGAAAAGTAACAGAATATTCAGTGAAAATGATTACTTCAAAAGGTTCTTGCAGATGAGATCTAAATTAAGCATGTCATTGTGCTCGAGGAAACTTCCAATGTGTGCAACAACCTCAATCCATTAAGCTAAAGTACTGTTTGTTTATGGCGTTGCTGCATATCAACAATGTACAAGAAGACACTAAAGACGTCTTTGTGGCAGTGTCGCGATCCAAAACACAAAACGACAGCTGCGGAAAGAGTTGAAGATATCTCATATAGAGTGATGTACAATAATTGTTGTTTGTAAAACACCTTAAATAATGTACATCCTCATCATGACCGATCTGCGGCACGATTATGTCACAAAAAGTCCACATCATACATGAACGTACAGTTGCGGAACTACAAAGAGTCCCGATGTTTTGATGCCAACAAAAGTCACCTCTAAAGGAAGATTTGGCATACAGTTCTCCACTATGATCGTGTCTAGAGAATCATCCGGTGATGAAGTCGCACCAAAATGGAGAGGTGTCATGAAGATCCTGGACCTCCTTAAAGAAGGTGTGGCTGTTGCCGAAGTGGAAGATCGGCGCCTTCTCGGTCTGATCGGACTCGCATCTAAAGGCAGAGACATGAATTCTCTGAAAGCCTCTTTCATTCTGTTGGGATCAGAAAATGTGATTAGAATGGGATCACCTCTTTGTTTTGATGAAGTCATAGATTCCTCTGGTAGAACCTTGTCGCGGTCTTCCAAATGTATCCATGAGCGAGGTACTAAGAGGGAGGTCACCTCTGTGGGACTGTGGCACAACGGAACTTTGACATTATTGACATTGATGTCCGTCTACAACAATAAATTCACCTTGAAGATGATCTCTATTAGTCCAGGACATTGTACACCGACAGAGTACAAACAGACCGCCATATATTGAGATATAGATAGTCCAGCTGAAGTCGATCTTGTTCCGAACGTATTTAATTTCGATGATGATGAAATGAACGGCAGGGTCAGCAAAACACCACTCACCAAGATCTTCAAGTGCTGCAACCACCTCAAGGTAACAAAAGGTAAACAACATCACATTGACTTCCTGGAAATCGGCTTCTATTTTTCTGCCCTCGCGCGGAGACGCCTCAATCAAAGAAGAGGAAGGACACTTTTCTTGATCTCCACAAACACCATTTTTCAGCACAACCAACAGAACCAAAGACAATGCCACAATTACGTGAGTTCTTCTGGCGCTCTGATCACTTCTGATGATCTCAGAAGGAGGATTAAGCGAGCCCATGCCAATGGACGACTTTGCAACAGAAGCCGCCGAGAAGGCCAAAGAGGAAGTTCAAAGAAAAGCTGAGGGAGTCACCTTTACCACCTATGAGCCGATCTCATACGCCTCTCAAGTCGTTGCAGGCATGAACTTTTTCATCAAGATCAAGGTGATGTTCTTCCGCCCATCTGCTTGTGATTAATGATTAACAGGCCTCTGAAGACCAATACGTTCATGCCAGAATCTTTAGAAGTCTTGACGGTGAATACTCTGTCAATGCAGTGCAGACCGACAAATCAAAGGAGGCAGAGATTGAATTCTTCTAGAGATTGGACATAAGATGAAAATAAAGATATCATTGTCCTCACCATTACTAATCACCAAGAGCCTTTAGAGGATGACAGTGCTTTACTTAGTTCTTCCGATGGTGTCCTCGGCCATTTAGTTGAAATTCAAATTGAAGATTTCGGCGGGAGCACAACAAAGATCAGAAAATACATATCACATCATCAGAAATGTCATCGATCCCTCCCATCTTTTCGGCACCAGACCAGCCTGATTTTAGCCAACGAAGGATTTTAAAGGTTGTTAGAAGAGGAGCCCCACATGCCCGCGTGAAGAGCAATGTGCCGCCAGCTGTACCCGTCGTCGCACAAAATCAGCCAGTTCCTTCAGCTCAAGACTTTGGTTTGTTCGATATCTAGCATCATTATTGATTGACACAGACAATCTCACTTCAGAATTGAATAACCTAAGGATGACAGTCACCGATAAGGAGATAGAGATCGCCAAACTAATGGTCAGGAGCCTTTTTATTGATTGTGCTGATTTAGACAAAGTCAGAGGCAGAAATGAGGGGGCCAAATGAGGAACAAAAGAAAGATCCAATACAAATCATTCTGTCAGATCTCTCGAAGTCTTCTGATGAACAATTGGAACAAGCTCGCAATACATTAGAAGGACAATTGAGCCGCTTAAAAGCAGAGATCGAAAAGGTGATATAGAACATTTGTATCATGTTTGATGATGTTACAGAGGAGAACAGCAAAACATGAGAAGGAGTCTGAATGCTCCATCTGTATGGACAATGAAAGAGATGTCGTCGCTCTGCCTTGTGGACATATTGTGAGTATTCCTTTTGTTTGGGGTGTCGTACATCTTGAATTGAAGATATCTTCTGTACATCCAGTACAAATCATGAGAATTTCATCATTATTCATACGATCACAGTGTACATGTGCCAACTGTTCTTTTAATGGAGATGAGATCACCTTGAAGACATGTCCACTGTGCAGGAAGAACATCACCAGCATGCACAAAGTATATCGCTGAGAAGAACAGTGATGTGATTTCGAGAATGTGAATAAAATTGTATCCAACAGCACCGATTTTTATTTAATTTTTTTCACAACATGAATGTAGAATTATATTTTAATGCAAAATTATTTCAATTTAAAAAATTGTAATAGAGAATAAATCAAATTTTTTTAATATTTTTTGCATATTTTTGCACCAATTTAAATTTGGAAATACAACCTCATTTTCGCCCGCTGGTGATCAGAGATGTCACAGATCTCAGCACCTGCAGCACTTCTGAACACGACGAAGAAACAACCGACAGATCTTCTCTCATCTTCGGCTTTAGACGATGTCAACTTTAATAGTGTCGATTTTGTGAATCAGATGTTCCCAACAGGTAATCAAGTGATGTTCAAAATATACTGATGTCTAAAGAACAATCCCTGGTCGATTTAGATGGCGCGATAATGCATGTCGAGACGCTGATCAAGGACACAAAGAGGGACCTCTCCGATGCAGTTATAGAGAGGATGATTGCGCGACAAAAAGTGTCTGAAGATTTGAATGGACCGAAAATGTCCATGCAGGACCTCGCACAACAACTACACGTCATCAAAGGCAGAGCAGAATCATCTGAGAAGATGGTGAACGACATCTGCAGAGACATCAAGAGCTTAGATTATGCAAAGAGGAATCTGACCATGACGATCATTGCTATCAGGAGAATGCACATGCTAAATACGGCCGTGGATCAGCTGGAACTGATGACAAAGAAGAAGCAGGTTTGGACATTTTTATTCTATTTGACTGTTTATGCCTGCGAAAAAATCAAGCAACTGCGCGTGGGTGCCTTTGGATAATTTTTTACAACTTTTGGCTTGCAAATCCACAAATCACCACAAACATGCCCAAAGAACACCAGAACGCCACAAAAGAGGACTAACCATGCATTCTTTTAAACCACTTTGTGACTATGCTTGCGTTTTGTATTGTAATTTTTTGTGAAAAACCATCAAATAAATCAAAATCTCAAACATGCACTAAAAATCCCAAAAATATATTATTCGTCAAGTATTACCTGGCGGACATGGATTTGTACAAAGTTCAAAATTAATTTCGAAAGCAATTATTTTTTTATAATCCCGGTAAGCAACGTGACCATTGCGGTAAGCGATTGTCACCCCGGTGACCACCTTACCGTGACACTCACGTTCCGTACCGGGATTGTTGAAAAATCATTTGCTTCAAACATTAATTTTGAAATTGGTACAAATCCGTGTCCGCTGGGTAATATGAGATTACTTCATTGAATTTTTATTGTTATTTACCGCAAGGACGAATTTTGTGTATGCTTTTAGATTTACTCAATTACACCAACAGAATTAAATCTAAACACGTTTCCATCTGCGGCTTTGCCGCACCCAGAAGACACTCTATAACTAATACAACTCGTGGAAAACGCTCATAAATAGATAATAAATAAATTTGACATTTTTAGTACCTGGAGGCCTCAGCCCTCTTAGAAGCCATCGCGGAGCTCTCTTCTGTATTTGCATTGCCAAAAGTCGCGACACTAACAAAACAAGTGGCGAATATTACCAATGATCTAGTCAGCCAGATCAAGAGAGAGTTCGAGACGGTCAATACGCCTGTCAGTTCCATGTCAGCGGCGTGCCACGTCATACAGGCCCTGGGAGGACAGACAAAGTGAGTTTCAAAGGAATGAGGATTTTAAAATTCGAGAAAAAATCATGATGCATGCCTCGACAAATTTGTATTTCCACATATCATCGGTGAATTTCAATGGTAATTTACTGCATTCGCGAAAAGCACAAAGATCAATAGGCTTGCGTGAGATTCTTGTACATAAAAACACCAAAGGATGTATCTTCATGTCTTATACCCTCATTTTAAACCCCGGAGTAGTATTTATCTCTACTTTGTGGAATCGCGTCCACAACATAAACACACCATGAGATCTATTGAAATCTACAGGATGCAATTTATATCTTGGTTCACAGAACGAATGCTGTCAGATTACAAGAGGATCTACGCGCCTGGTGAAGAGATCGCGTCTGTGGGCAATGTAAAGAGGAGGTTCGCCTGGCTCGAGAAGACCTTGATGCTTCTGGACGAGAGGTCAGGGTCCGGAAAACAACGATGTAGATTGACGATCTCAGGTACGCGAGGGTTTTCCCGCCAAATTGGAATATTCAAGAGATGATTGCCGAAGAATTCTGCATGATCACCAGACAACACATCACCGAAGAGCTCGAGATCAACAGAAATAATCTACAAGCACAAGTGAGCCATCACACGTCATCGATACGATATCACATGGAGATATCATTTTTTACATCGTGGAGATGTCGTTTGGGGGGTTAAGATGTCATAGGATCTGGTATCAGCGATTAAGAAGACGGTTGGTTTCGAGAAGTCTTTGAATGAAAAGTTTGGACCTGTCACAGTCGAGTCACCAAATCTGGACAACCCCAACGAGCCACAAGATGTACAGGTATGATATCATGACATGAGATGTCACGACATCATGGCGTCATGACATGGGATGACCCCTCTGCAGGTGGAGAAATTTCGAGGAATTATATCTTATGCTTATGATGCTTGTATGGATATATACACAAGAGAAGAGGACCAGTAAGTGATTTTGGTTCGTTGTAGATGCGAATTATAATCGCGGTTTCTTACCGTAATTTTTTCGGTTGACTTGGACTCCTAAA
>MZNV01002908.1:0-31695 GCA_002081555.1 Protostelium mycophagum | reverse complement strand
TAGAACCCTTGTTGTCCTTCAGGTGCAGTATCAGGTTTGTTGTCAAGAAACAGCAATTTTCCAGATCCTTCTAGGAATGCAGGCGTCTCAGATAGGTCCAAACTTAACCATTCCAACACTGTCAGATAAAACTTGTCACTTGTGTACAAGTCAAAGAACGCATCTATCAACTTGTTGTGTACGTAATTGTTTGAAGTGATACCATCATTAAATTCTGATTTATTAATTTTTGGTGCTGCCTCTATGTATTTTACAAAACATTCTGATAGAAGGAGGCATAGATTTTGCGCCGCTTTGTCCCCCATGCCAAGTTCATCTTGAGCATGATGTGATAAGGCATCCGCAATCACATTCTCCTTTCCAGGACGGTGGATCAGCTCAAAGTTACACTAGCTCTAACTAAAGGGTTTAAGGGTGTAGTTATCAGCCGCAGGGCTAACATAGGCTTGCAAGCTTGCATAGGGGTTGGCACCTCTGTATCACTTGACATTTCTCAATTGAAAGAATAGACTCAACATTGTGTTGTCACAAACACTGGGATCAGAAATAGCGGTTAAAGCAAAAGTTGCGCTTCTTACTGCAGATAATATCAGAGATCTGTGTTAACTGCTATTTCCACTGTTGACAACGCAACGTACGTACATACATACAAAAAGAAACAATGCCTAACAAGAGGAAATGAAAAGAGATCTTTGATCCCTTTACAGGAAGGTCTATTGAAAACCCAAAAATCCCCTCAAATTCAATTCTTCAAAACTGCAGAATAATACATGATTCATCTCGTTAATTGTATTGATTTTTTAGTTAAGCAACCTCAAAAATTCCTATTTATTTAGTAAATCGAGGTGACAAGTTGAGTGTCTGCGGATATCAACATATTTTCAATCTAAAATGACCCACTTTGATGTGCAAGACCCTTGAAAAGTCCAGAGGATCTGGCTTGTTTTTGGGCACTTTAGGAAGTATTGGAAAAAAACTCAACAGCGGTTTGTGCTCATCCATCACAAAACCTGGTCCTTCGTTCAATTTGTACCTGCAAAAAATCAGAAAAAACATCAAGAGGCGAAATCTGACATTGGGTTTGGTGGGGAGTTGAGGTGATTGCTCAGTGTGATGTTGTCTAAAAATTCTATTTTTCTCTGTAGATCAATTTTAGCTCTCTCGCGGTGTGGTGAAACGATCGGAGAGTCTGAAAGCGACCTGCAGCTGTCAACCTTCGCTCATTTCATGTCTTTTTGGCTCATCACGATCCTCCAATCTGCGGATCAATCGTGATCAGAAGACATTTTGGACAACTGCAACACCTCTTTGCAGGTTGAGCAGCCGATCCCGAGTTCGATCTGATGATGATGGGTTTGGATTTCTTGGGTGCCTTCGCTTCGAGCTCTTTCCTCTCCCTCTCTTCCATCTGTTTCTGTATCATCTCCCTTCTAGCGGCAGATGCCGCTGTTTCTACTCTCTATAAGTATATTCAGGAGACCGAAAAAATACCAGGCATGACGACGGCCATATACAGATCTTTGTATTTGTCTTCTTCATCATCCCATCCGTATATCTTGTCGAACTGCGTCCCAACGCATAATTTCTCTTCGCTCTTTATGACTGTGCTCATCTTTTTTGCTTTTTCGCAATCATCCTCCTACCAAATTTGAATTTTGAAAAAACTTTGAATTTTTTTCACCTTGGTGTCCGGCTTCTGGCCGTACAATCGACCAGAATTTTTAGTGGTATTGCCTCTTTTCTTTTCATTTCCCTTCAGATCCAGTATGGTGAACACGTCGGTCAGCAACTTGTATCTGTCAGTTGTCAGATGTCAGATGTCAGCCACGAGAGGTCCTCACTTGACATCCCGATCGTATGGAGTGTCAATGTTCATACTTGGGGCGTGGTTGACCTCTAAAAGCCACGGCTTGATGTTTCCAGATTTTGTCTTTGCCAGAAGAACATCAAAACCTCCCAAATTCAATCTTCAAAAAAGAGAAGCACCCACCTAACAATTCGAAAATTCCGTTTCCATAGGGATCACTAGGGAAACAAGTGTTGTACAAGTGTGACAGCTTCGGTTGTATTGCGATCAATGTCTTGATTATGATGTCCTGCATTCTTCAACATCAGATCAGAGGGACGAAAACGAAAACCATAATTATTCACGCCGATATCATTCCATATCTTCTTGGAGTCAAACCCTTGCTCTTCCAACAGTTTCAAAACAGAAGTGATACTTCTCTTGCTGCCAAACTTTCCTGAATTATCCTCATCCACCACAAAGTCCTCGCTGTTCTTGTTTATAGAATAATTTGTCAAGTGCATATACATTTTGTCCTGGCAGAGCGTCAGATTGTTCACATCTACAATACTATAAATACCATATTGGAGGTGGTTGGGGGTACGTATTTCTGTGTGGCGAAACGCGCCAGACCTTCCCTGTACAAATACACTCTTAAAGGATTGCAACTTGTCACTAACACGTAAATCCTTAAATCGAATTTTAAATCTTCGACGAGAAGAGGCTGTAACAGTCGGCTTGGTCAAACTGTACATTGATAAAATTTCTCTTACTCTTGAAATATATTTTTGGACGATGATGTGTCCCATTTGATCGATCTCGTCTAAACTGCGTGTTAGAAAGATGCCCTTGCCCTGACTCGAGGCCTCAGGCTTAACGATGAATGTCTCTTTTTTTGTGAGTGATTGAAAATAAGCTCGAAGGTCGGCATAGTCAGCAGGTAGAGTCCATGTGACCGGGAAAAAGTCATACTGTTTGGGAAATGCTTTCATCATGCGATTCATGTTCTTCCCTAGCATGTCTTTTCGAGCGATCTCGTTCATTCCAGGGAAGTGGTTGCATCTCTTTGCATTTTAATGACAGGTGGAAGTTTTGAAGTACCTGATGTGGCTTCAACTGCAGGATGGTTGCCAGTGGAGCTGTTGTATCAGACCAGTACAGGCCCCAGTCCTCATCTTCTTCGGACTCGATCTCTTCTGTTCCCATGTCATTCAACACAATGCGAACTGCAATGGATCAGCTCCAAGTGGTACATGTTCGACATTCCACTCACGAATCTGATGTTTGCAATGAGACAAGTTAGCTTTGCGCCAATATGCCTTCCGCTTCTTCTTTCTGTCTATATGATCTGAACTCATGCTGTTGCTTTGTTATGATCGTTGGAAGCTGTTGCACATTCCGGCGGGTGGCGAAGTGGATGTAAAAACTCCTCTTTCCATTTGGGGAGTTGTAAACACACTCAAATAAAATATGCCAAAAATATTTATTTGATTGGAGACAGACAACATTCTGAGTGAACTCAAGATTTAAATCTTCTTTTATTCCTCCAAAAAATGTGTATTTTTGAACCGCCCGCTTGTATCAATGATTCTTTGTTTGGGTTATTTGTTCGTGCAGCTCAGTGTGGCTTGACCTCGAAATTTCAGGTCAAACCAACCCGCCCACCTCATCTTCCGCAAGAAAAGGAAGTTGCTAGATGCTGGTGAGTTTCAGACGTATTATCTCAACATTCAAACGAGACGATTCTGAACGTAAATTAGGAGATCAGAGTTTCCTTTGATACGGTCTCCTTCATTATTGGTAGTGTGATTATGCTCGTTGGAGTTGTATGTGATTTATTGTCTTTTATATATTCATTTTACGACAGATTCTCCCCTTGAGTGTTATGATATTGAAGAATAAGAAGGTGACAACTAAAATGAATGTCTACATTAATCATTCTCATCATTTGTAGGTTTTCGCTAAACAAAAGTCATAAATCATCCATTTTTTCACCCACTATTATCGATCAATCGATAGTCACACAACCAACACATTCAACACAGTCCACACACAAACAAACGAAAAGAGAATACAAAACAAATGGAGGCAGCTGTATTACCCCTCCCACCTCCCCCAGATCTTCAACAGAACTTCGAGTCCTTCAGAGACATTAAGGTTCAAAAATAATGAAAAGAATTCTTCATGACATGAGTAGGTTCTCGTAGTGCCCATTGGAGATGTTCCAACATATAAATTTAACTTTTACCTCGATCTCATCGCCTCTAGCTCGTGTCACAGGCTCTTTGAGATCCAAGCGGAGCCCAATTATGGTATGTTCGAATTGTCTTGTCCCTTTAAAATGAATCCTTCCTTGTCCATTCAGAAGACATGGACCAATTAATGATGATTTTGATTCTGACGTCACCAGCCGCTTTTCCAAATCGAAACAACATGGAGGCAGAATTACATGTTCGCTTCGATACAGAGAGCCTGCCCATTCAACAAGACATGGACAGAGGAATGGACACAATGCAAGTCCATCGCAAGGTGATCTTTTTGTTAGGAGATTTTTGTGTAAAACGAGCCCAAATCAATTTCATCAATCACATCAGAATATTCAAACTACCGTGTTCTGAAGGCCGATAACAACTGCATTGCCACTGTTATACTTTAAGTGTTGTCTTTGTGGCTCTGCCGCAGTCCATCTCTAATGGATGACATCATTTCCGTGATGCATCACAAAGAACTCCTAAAGGCCACCCCTTTCCTTGCATTTATTCAGTCTCATTCGAACTGCGAAGCCACAGATTCGAGTATTGTCTTTATGGCAAATGTTTTAACCAAGTTGTGTAGGTTTTGTGCCTCGTCGGAGTGGCACTCTGCCATCAATTCCCCGACCTCACACAAGCGCTCACTATTTTCCGCGAAATTTCCGCGAATTATCCAGGAGTTGTCAGCTCAAAAGTCTTTGCTTTTGAGGTAAAGTTTTATTTATTATTTATTCTTTTTTTCTGAATTTCAAATTTTTATTTTTATTTCTACTTCAGAATATGTGACGTCACTGAAATTTCGCTGAAATTTCATCAGCCAATGCAAGGACAACCGGATTTACCCCCAGGGAATAACCTTGTCATGGTCCCAAATGCTGATATCTCAAAACTTGGAAATTACGTGGAAGTCCACATGATCGACCTCATCGACCACACCCTCACTGAGATTGACCATTGGGTGAATTTTCCGCAAATTTTCCGTGAAATTTCAGAGCAAATCCGCTTTCTTACGGTGTGATTCTTGTTGGTGGAAAACAAACAAAAAAGCAATTAAATAATCAAGAGTCTCAAAATCTTGAAATTTCATCCATAATTCACTAATGTCGTTGTAGATGACCAGATCCCCGCAAGAATCAGGTGCATACATCGCCACCCCTTTTGACACCATTCATGGTGATGCGGAGTCCATTAACAAATTGAAAAAACGAAAGATGGGAAGGCTCAGCAAATGCAAAGGAGACTGGGCCCTTCTTGCCGGAAGCCCTAGAGACGCACTGAATCAGTGAGCTTATCTCCATCTACATCGTTGTAGATCCCTATTTTTTTCAGAAATATTATTTCTATTTTTTTATTTGGACGGAAAATTTCCGGAATTTTTTCGGGAAAAGAATAGAACAAAAGTGAACTATAAATAGCTACACTATCGCGGTAGACCAGACACGAGCGAACAATGACTGGATATGGCTTGGTGCCGCATTAGAGGGCCAAGTGGCAGCGTCGACAGCGAATGGTTCTGATGCTCCAGTATCTATCGAAGATCTCGCGAGAAAGGTGAGATATCATGATATGACATCTTTTTGGTTTGCGCCATTTTTTCTAGATTTCGCGACGATCACCGAGCCGGTCGTATTTCAAAAGGAAGACTCGAAGTCAAATGCGATGATGTTAATGATGATGCGAATGTTGCTTAGACTCATCATGAGTGATAAGGAATGATGGGGAATGGGAATATCCAATGATGAGGAATGATACAATGATGACGCTGACTTTATAAAGGTGAACGAAGCCATCGGATGCTACAAGAGAAGGAACTCACCTAATCTTATTATGGAGGCAACGTTTAGATTGATACATCTATATATATCACAAGGAAGAAAGAAGGAGGCTAATGATATGCTCACTGAAGTATACGAACAGAGTCTCGAAGGCCCTCTCTACAACAGTGTAATTACTCATTTTTTATTATTTTTCTGAAGTAAAAATATCAAAATGAGTTTCGCTGATCACCGAAAAAAAGCCAATAAATTATTAAATCGTTGTAGATCATCGTAGTGTCAGCCATCGCCACGTGCTACCAGCGACTAGAATATATGAGGAAATTCGCCTTCTTCATCAGAGAATGCGCAGTCCTCTATTATAAATTCCACAAACCTCAAGCGGCCCACGCGTTGCTGGCGATGGTGGCAAAATACTACCAGCTAGAGGACTTGGACGAGTCCAGCTCTTCGATCTCTGGTCGAAGTGAGATTTGAAATTCATATTTCGTATTTTGGCGGGAGAATTTATTTTTTGGTGCTATACAGTAGACATTTCGAACACAGAGTGAAACACTCAAAATAGCACGGAAATTTCACGGAAATTCGGATGAAAATTCTGATAAAATAAAGCTGGATCTCCCTTCAGTGAGCCAACACCCTACAGCGTCGCAAATTCCCGAAGGCCATTGAAAGACAAAACAAAGCGAGACTGGAAATATCTGCAGAAAATCATGATGAGAAATCTGGTCCAGACTTCCAAAGGGCTACAAGGTGATTTATGGAGGACTTTCTGTATCGCGTTAGCGCAACCGTGAATCGACACGTAAAGAGCCGTGAAACGAAATCCATTAATTCTGGACAATATTGACTCGTTGTAGATCCCTTGTCTATAATTAGATATTGTGTTTATATGCTGGAATCTCTTCCCGGCGTTCTGAACGAGCCGACACAGCAACACTACCTCAACGAACTGATAGGAGCTGTACATAATGTTCCTGGAATAACATACCAGTCTCTACAACTAGACATGTCCGGCATGCCCCTCGTCAAAAAATTGACGCCTCTGCCGTGAGTTATTTTTTTCACAAAAGTTTTGACAAAAGAAGGTTAAATTCGCACTTGTTGCCTGTTGCCAGGGAAGCAGAAATATCTAATGAGAGGCCGTTGTTTATCTACAAGCCTCCCACAATTGGTAAAGAGTCTGCGGCAATCATCAACTGGGTGCAAAACGAGATCAGTCAAGTTAAGGTGATAACGTTTTTTCTATGAAAGTCAAAAATTAATGTATACATTTCATCTGTTCATGACATCTTCATTACATCTTCAGTACATCATGACATTGGCATTGCATCATTACATTAGCATTGTTGTATCATTGCATCATCACAGTCAATCCCGAGTTGAGAATCTACAGGTCGAGCTGAGCAACCCCGCCGCATTTCCGCTGGAGATCCAAAGCATGAAATTGAGTACCTCAGGCGCCGCTTTTGAGGCTTATCCTATATCGTTTGTACTTCCTGCGCGTGCCACTTCCTTCGAGGTAATTTCCGAGAACTTTCTAGTTTCAAAGAAATGAAAAGGGTGGTTTGTTGTCGAGATTGTTTTTATTTGTGACTTTGATGCCGGATGATTGCGACAGAAATCATTATGGGAAGTAGAGAGCTTTTAGATACTGCCAAAACATTCACAAAAAACACCAGAACCTTGAGTCTTTGCGGCAAAGCCGCAGAACAAAAACACAAACTAGCTCCTTCCAAGTATATTCGTTTGCGGCAAAGCCGCAAGTCAACAAAATATGCACCAACACTCAACATGGTTTTGGTAATACCACAATAAGAAAGTGCAAATACCGCAGATCTGCCGGCGATTCACCTGAAACACCAACAAATGTCAAAACAACTGATGGATGCAGGTAACTGTGTCAGGGAAGCCCCTTGAGGCGGAGGGCATTATCAATATACAAGGAGTTGTGATAGAGTGTTTCAACATATTCTGTGAACACTTTATCAATCCCCAAGGCAACGGCATATCGATGTGAGTTTTATTCTGATGAAACGTTGTAGACTGTCGTAATAACTGAATTGTACAAATACTTCCGTTCTTGAATGTAAATTGTCTCAAAATTCACTTGAAGATTTTATTGACAAAATTACTACGTTGTAGACCATCGTAACAACTATTTCCAGGAAAGAGTTCGACTACTTGCAGAAAAATCCGCCCAGAAATCCGCCGGTCAACCCGCCAAGCAAGATCGCTCTCATCTCGAAGTTGCCACTTCTCTCCATACATTCTTCAGTAACTGCGGATGATTCGTCACAGCTCAAGCTCAAGCACGGGGAGCGGTGAAGATTCCGAAATTCTCGTCGGTTTTCTGTTTCAATTATGGGTTGCGGCAGAGCCGCAGAGGGAGCGGTTATTACCGCGTTTTTGGGCTCGGAAAGCGAAACTCCGAAACCCCTAACGCAAGTTCTTGCGGTAATAACCGCTCCCGCACTTGCATAACATGATCTACAGGCATAAAAAACATTATTATGATGAGATCTGCAGGCTGCGACACAATTACTTTGCGACATTGTTGGATAATAATTTATTTTTATGTAGAATAACGAAGATTTTTTGTGAATAATAAATTGAGTGATTTAGGTACACGTTACTGGTGGATATAGACAATACCGGGTCGGAAGTTGTAGATGCCATAGAACTAAATATAGAAGAACAGCTCAAGGTCACACAGTCTGCATCTCTCTCCGCAGCTCCCCCACCACCCGCCTATTCTGTGTATGAAGTGAGTGTCTCGTTGTAGATTTCCGAACACCTTCCCATCGAACTCTTACATTTTTCTATAAAAAAATTGACACGTCATCAGGTCGATGAGGAGCCTCTGTCTTTCGAGTTCAACAACACCCTCCTCCAAAAGTCTCTTCCCCTCGCACCAGGTATCCCCCGCTCTACAACTTCAATATACTGATCTATTTTTAGGGGCCAGACTGAGCTTACCTGTACACGTGTACATAAAAACGTGGTCCCCGGCGATTGGCGGAAAACTCGCTTTCAATTATGGTTCCAGCTCTGTGCCCAATTACGGCAGAAGGTTCATCCTTAACGTGCCGTTCCACGTCAAGGTAACGCGTCCATCTACAACGAGACCCTGAGAAATCTCCCAGAAAGGTCTGGAAGTGATCAGCTTTGAAGTGGTCCCGACTACAACTCCGCTCGTCACCGCCTTTGCAAATTATCCGAACTCGAATCAATTACCCGAAGAGCTGACTTCGGCTCCAGAGGGCCTTGGAGAATATTGCCTTGTTGTCATGGATGTCATGAACTTGACAGGAAGCAACTACAAGATCGAATGGACTGTCAGAGATGGTAATGTCATTGATTATCATTCAATCCAGATCGGCCCATCATTTCGACATCACTTTGCAAAAGGATCATCTACAACGCGACTGCAAATGTGTCGACAGAACCCTCTTCAAAAACTCCAATATTCACCTCGTTGTAGATCCCGGCGTCTCCGAACCCCTTTACGGTTCTGTAGAACTGATGGAGAAGTCGCTGCAGAGGGTGGTCATCCCGTTACGTAAGTTCAGGCTAAACGAAGACCAACTCCCGGCCATGCGTAAACCCAAAGGTCAATATGTCAAACCAACAGAAAAAATCACTCCGGAGCAAGAGCGCGAGAGCCGGTTGTTGTACTGGTGCGTCTGAAATATCGTGGAAATTTCACTGAAATTTTGTAGGTACAAGCAAGAGTTGCTGAAGAGGATCTACGTGACTTGGAACAGTATAGTGTGTTTTTACATCGTTGTAGATGAGAAGTTGAGAGTGTGTAGGTCTCAAAAACGAAGGGGGAGTTGTGCCTTTTTCCCAAGATGTTTTTGACCCCGGATCTGTTGCAAGTCTTGAAGGCCGAAATCGTGTCTTTCAGGTTTTCAGTATGTGGCGAGGTGACCTTTTTGATGTTCTGATACCTTTTTGACATGTTCTGACATGTGACAGGTGTCACCCAGTCGCAACCCTACAGCTGAACAAAAGTCCCCAGAAGTTGGCAAGACGGAGGTCTGTACCCCAGAATCTCATCGAAATTTCTGACTCGTTGTAGATCGAAAATCTGTTCTATCTGCGTGTCCCCAAACAGGCTATCAAATTGTTCTACCCCGTTTTCGAGATGCGGACAATCACTTTCCACATCAAGAACATCAGCGGAAGACCTCTAAAGACACTCAGGATCACTGTCCAGATCTTCCAGGACCAAGAGAATGGAAAGACAGAGATGTCTATATCGAAGAAGGTCTCGTGGGTCGGCTCTCTCATCTCTGAGCTGAAAGCGGTGAGTCCTGGCGTCTAAAAATATTTTACATTGCGTTGAACCATGATGATATGAACATCACATTATATCAGTTGAATTCATGTGGATAATGCGATCATTACCTCTTAAAAATGAAAGTGACTTTACATTCTTCTGACATCATAGCAGCTACCTGATCAATCAGTTCACAATGTGGAGTTGCCCGTCTGCTTCTTGGCCACAGGAACCTTCAAGTTTATGGTGTCTGTAGAGGAAGGAGAGACTTCAGAGGTTGCCTGCAGCAAGGCGTTGCGCATCAGATCATTCTAATAAATATCAATCAACTGCAACACCGATGCATTTAATTGCCTCTCTTTCTTCATGAGCGGACACCTCCCAGCCTTAATGGCCAGTGGACAAGACAAGTCGAGCTGTAACCCCACGACAAAGAGGACAATGACGTCACCGATTTTCGGTGTCTAATTGTGGGTATGGACCTGTAAATCTCCGCCCAAAAGAACTTTCGCAACACAACACCAATTCATTTAAATTAAGGTATTAATGCCAGAGCTTACCGCGAATCTGCGGTAACGTGTAGAACCTTCCTCGATTTTAAAGACGACCCTCGTCCGCACCGAGATGAAGTCTCTTCTTCTTTTGGTTCTGTTAATCGCAAGTGCCACTGCTTTTGATTGTAACTCATTCCGTAATACCTCTGCGTATAACGCTAAAGATCTTCTGGACTGCTATCGGTGAGGTTCAGATGAACATGAGAAGTTGGACTGATGTCTAAAAGCACCATCCCACTGTCCAACAAGGAAAAACAGAACACCATCGATAACCTCAAGAAGATATTTGAATTTTATGTATTCAAAGACATTGTAAGAGATGCCCCCGCACCTAGCCCCTTTATCCAAGTTCGGTGAGATCAAATCATCCTCTCAATTTGACATCGCTTACCGTTCCAGTGTCAACATCGATAACACTTTGGAAGAGATCCGCCAGAACAGTATCAGACAGAACCTTGGTGCTTGGGATTTCTTTCAAACACTTCAAGACAAGATCTTCACACCGTTAGCCGATGCCCACACAAGCATCCAGAAACCAACATGCTTTTTGGGAGCCCTCTACCAGCCCTTCTCCTTCTCTGGCTCATATGATAGTGAGTCAAGTCAGAATTACATCCATAATTCTCGCATGCTGATCAACCCCAGACAAGACCAACACAGTCAAGGTGTTTGTCTCTACAGTAGACGATAGAGATCTTTTTGCCAGTGTCTGGAACCTTCCAGAGCTCCAAAAGAAGAAGGGATTAGAGATAATCTCCATCGATGATGTCCCCACCTTCAAGGCGATCTTCCTGCAAACCCTCAAGTTCCCTCAGCTATCCAAAGGCACGTTAACTATCGCGTCATCTCGCGTTATCTAACGTGAACAGATCCTTCCGTCAACTTCAACCACCAGCTTCTCTCCAGCTCTTTCAGAGTCCGCCCGACAATGACCGGAACCGCAGACCTCAAGACATACGACATGAAGTACTCTTTCTCTGACGGAAGCAGTCTGACCGTCCCCTGGGCCGCTCTGCACGTCGCCCCCGGAAAATTCGGGGATTGTTCTGTCCCCGCATCCCCCCACGCGATGAAGGCCGCGACTGAGGGTCTGGAGTTCAGCCTCGAGGACGCAGAAGCACCCGCGAAATCTGTCGTCGACGTGAGTTGTCCCGTGTCAAACTGACAGTGACACGTGTCAGGTAAAGGAGCTGGAGGGACATCCCGACATCCTGGTGATCAGGGTGCCTGATTTCATGACGGACGTGACCGAGCAAGTGCAAGAGAAATTGAAGAGTTTCAAGCAACAGAAGTTGATTGTAGATCTCCGCAACAATGGAGGTGGTCTTGTGTGCCAAGGGTTTCATCTCATTGAGCTGTTGACCGTCAAGCCATCTCCGATTCTGTATGACATGAGGACATCACCTGGGCTTGATGCGATTGTCGCCGCATCACCATGGAACGAGTATGTTTTCACTTTTTAATGTTTGTGCGCCTCTGAATGGATGATGATTGATGACGTCATCAGCCCCCTGTTTGGAGACAATTTCTGGAATAAGCCGGGAACCGACAAGCCCTTCCCCGGCTGGTACACCCCCGAAGCGGTGAGATTCTACAACATAACCCCGCCATAAATCGACAATCCATCGGGGGGAGTGATCGAACCCGGGTCTATTGTACACCGCACAATGTCTCACAGAAGTCCAGTTGAACCGAGGTGGAGCCTCCCACAACTACAGCCAGACTGTTCAGTACCCCGAAGCGGCCTGCACCAGAGGTGGGATGAACCCACCCGTCGCTAGACCCTTCAAAGAGATCATGTTGGTCACCAACGGCATCTGCGGGTCTACTTGTGCCATTTTCTCGTCCTTATTGTCCATTGAGCACGACCACGTCAGCACTGTGGCTGTGGGCGGCTTGCCACAAAATGACAAGATGAGCTTCAGCACATTCCCTGGAGGAATGGTGGTCGAAGACAAGTGGATCATGAGTCGATTCGAGTGAGTCATCTGGTCATTTGAAATTTGAATGTCTGTTTTGGCGCCAAAATAACGTCTTCCAGCCTTCACAACCTCCCGAACAATACAAACAGACCACAACCTTTTGGAACAACTGCCTCAGTCCGAGTGACCTTCCTAGAACTATACCTCTCCATCACGGACACTGAACTCCCTGAAGAATTCAACTTTCTGCCTGCAGATCACAAAATCAATTTCTGGCCCGGAAGTTCCGATGAGGACACAAAGAGGATGTATGAGATGGTCGTCCCTCTCTTCAAGTGATCATCGAGACCAACTCATCAGATGAAAGCAACTGTTGAATATCATAAATGTGCAGACATAATTTCGCTGTCAAGTATTCTAATTGTTTTAACCGTGCTGTCTTTAGAAGGTTTGAGAGCTAGCTTTACCTCTGGTCTTACGATCTACAAAACGATTTTCTTGTTATTGATTATTGCACTGAATAAAATATCTTGGCAACACTATTGTTTCTATGTTTCGGTCAACAGTGGAGATCTGTACACGCAGAGGATGATTCGTTAAACATAAACCTCTATGTTCGTATCACACGAGGAGACAGAGGCTCTCGAGGCACATCAAGTGGAAGAGTTCCGGTGCAAAAATATGTAATGTTTTATTTTGTAATTCTGTGTTCGATTTCTTCCATCGAAGTGTCATGTTGCCTCGATTCTCTGAGAGAGGAAAGTTTCATGTAAGGGTTTGGTGGGTCGTCTTGTAAGACTGGTGGACTGTGGATCACACAAAAGCCAATAAAGGAAAACGCTGCTGAGCAAATATGCTTCGGACCTCTTTGGACGATCTGCGTTGTAATCGAGGAGGTTGATGAGTCATTCATTTAAAATTCTTAAAGCGCGGGAAAACTCATTTTTCAAAACCCGAATGACGCCCAACCGCATCGGAGGAGACCTCTAAACCACCTCCTTCCACAAGGAGGACCAGGTTTTATAGGTAGGATGAACTAAAGAAGGATCTGAATCTTTCCAAAGAAAAATCAGATACTTCATTTCCACTTTAATTTAAGGGGTTCAGTTCTTTCTTTATATCTCATGCTTATCTCCTAACCCTTTTGTATATAAGGTATACCTCTTCTGCATCTGCGATTGAGGCTTGATCCATTCTTTGAAACCAAACTTAGTCATTCCAGATACAGCCACTGTTACTATCTATAATTCCACCAAGAGAAGAAAAGGTCTCAATAGACCTGTAAGACATCCATCCCCTCGGTATCATATGTATGCATCTCATACATCCCAAAGGCTGACGGTCCCCAAAGGCATTGCCTACCACAACCAACAATCTTAGAGCCCAATCCCAAGGTACAATCCATCACATACAGATCTTTGATCATCAGGACACTTTCAGGTCGTTCTTTGGGTGTTCAGCGTGAATCAGCACAAAAAACAACCAACCCAACACTCGACAAACACAGCCAAACCCAATTTTAAGGACTTTTTCTCAAAATATTTTTTTCAGTTCATGGAACAGTGACGTAATCATCACGGGGATCTAGCTCAGATGGTAGAGCACTCGCTTAGCATGCGAGGGGTACAGGGATCGATACCCTGGTTCTCCAAAAACTTTTATTTTTGCTCCTCCGTTCGACGAAATCCCTTATTTCAACGTAAAACACCCCAAAAACCATAAAAATGTGAGTTTTGTTCAATTTTTAATAAAATATTTTATTCGTGTGAAAAATATTCATAAAAGAAGATTTCTGCTTCATATTTTGGAAAAAACGCGGCGCTGCAGATTTTTTAATAATTTTATTGGGATTTTTGTTGCCGATCACAACCAAGATCACTCATCAAGAGAAATTCAGACTGAAATATATTCACGAACAATCATTGGTAGTGATATGTCAAAACATTGGCACATCATGATCATCATTTCATCGCCAAGATGAGATTAAATAAAGTTAATATTTGTAGACTTTTTCTCTTCTGCTGCAGTTTTCACGTTCTACTTTTCGATTGGAAGTAACCACGATGATTGAACAGCAAAAGGTTGTGCTGTCCCATTCACTTGACATGAGAGACATGACGGATATCCTAGCATGCAGGGCCCCCAGTGTGTATTTTGTGTGAAGGGCTTGTTCTAAACATACTGGCGCTGTCGGGTGCAGGCTATAACAATTCTTTTGGCAGCAAACGACAGGAAGAATTGACTCAGGCAAGAAAGTTGGACTTGAATTCTTCCATACAAATGATATCGGTTCTAACTCTGCAATAACTCAACTACCTGAGTTTAAAAGAAAATGAGCTACGATATTCAAGCTCTTGATATTGCGACCTACATCCGCAGTCTTGAACAGGAGAATGATCACCTACGCAGGATGACTGATTACCTTTGCAGGCATTGACAAGAAAGATGCAAAGTTGGACAGGTTTAAAGAGCCAGGTAGTTTATCGCCGATGTATACCAGACTTTATTGACGATCCAGGTCTGTTCCAACAGGTGAAAATATTTTGTGGGGAAATCGCATTATTGTGGCTTTTAAATTATTAAAGGGATAGTATTTTTATGTCTTTTTTATCTCCACAGGGCAAATGTTTTATTTGTCTTGACCATTGGAAGATTAGCACTGGACACCTTGGGGGGCACTGAGAAACCTGATGGCTCAAGCCACCAGATCATGGCGGGTTGATCTGAATAAATATGTTCTATTCTATATGGTCTTGTTTTGAATAAGCTTATTATTCTCAGATCATAAAATTTAATGATCAAGTTGTTGGATGAATTATTTTTATTGTTTTATACAAAGTTTTGGCACCAAATTTATTCCAGTGGTGTCTGTAGCTGCAATCTACAACCCGCCAAAGCCTTCTGATGCTGCTCTCCTTGGCCCACAAAGATAACATTTTTTCACGCCTGCATGATATGAGGGGGAGTATTATTTTTGTCCTCTTTGTCGACTTCTCCACTGAGGTTATCGCCAACACCCGGCATGCTCCTCGGAACAGCACCGAACACTGCTTTCTCTGAGAACTCCTCACCCGTTTGACCGCTGACAGCACAAATACTCATGTCGCCGCCACTGCAAACA
The DNA here is from genome assembly GCA_002081555.1 of Protostelium mycophagum. NCBI lineage: Eukaryota > Evosea > Variosea > Protosteliida > Protosteliaceae > Protostelium > Protostelium mycophagum. Next base: position 16,000 of record MZNV01002908.1, on the reverse strand, counting down.
TCGGCCCTGCCAACACTGCGCTCACTGGATTCACTGTTGGTGTCTCTGTACATACTTAGTTCAATTGGGAAGACATAATTCAATGAGATCAGCTTTTTTCTTGTGTGTAAGTATTCCTTAATTAACTGTGAATGGACATCTAAGAAGAGAAGAAGTGTTGCAATTAACGGGCCTCGAATTGAATGACTACCGGATTCAGTGGACATGATGTTTGAAGATCTATCATACCTCTCTTTGTGCGCTTCTTATACATTATACGATGACCGCAAGCATGACAACGAATAGGATCCTTCTGCTTGATCTCTTGTTCATGTCCACACTCTAAATCACACTGAGAACAATCTCTTTGAATTAAAGAGATAGAAGACCTTACCTCCACAGAGGTATAACATTTTCCTTCGATTCTCAAATGAGATGAAAACCGGTTTTATCCCTCGTTGTAGATCAGTAAAAAATTTGAGATTATTTAATTTATTTTTTCTTCCCTTGTCAAGAGATAAGTGATTCAGAACTTCTAAAAATCGCCATACAATCCATGTCCTTGCGTTTCATTCGTGCAAGTGCCAATCACTCAGTATGTCCATTAACACTGGTTCCCTTGGAAAGATTATTTTCCCTCGACGTTTATTTCTTCTGTGAAAACACACGGTAATATTTACGGTAGTTAGCGTGCCAATAAAAATCCCAAATTAATCATCTTACTTTTCAAGACCTTCAACATGACAGACACGACTCATCTCTTTGAAGAATTAGCCAATCTCGAAGAGGAATCTATATCAAGGTTGAAGATGGTGCACACTTTGCACCTCCAGAATAGGTCCTTGTCCAAGGATTTAGAATTGGCACGACAGCAGTCTCAAGAACAGAAAGAAGGTAATAATGTATGTTTACTACAACGGTTGATATCTGTTAGAGCACGACCATCTCTTGAAACTTGTAGAGAAAGCGCAGGAGGTGTCCAAAGCTCATGCTGCCGATGGTGAGCCTGAAAATAGAACTCCAGCTAATTGATGTAGCTCGACTTCTTATAGAAACCCAAACCAAGAATGTACAACTTCGACATGAGCTGGATAGTGAGCGAGAGGTTCGACATAAACCTCATACCTGGTGATTTGACATGATCAGGCCAGCTCTGCCGCAAGACAGGATTTTGAAAGGACCGCTTCTCAACTACGCACTGAAATGGAGGCCAACAAGACCGAATTCAACTGTAGAATCGAGAAGACACAAGTCACCCACCGATCAGAGGTGATCGCTGTGTTTAGAGATTTGACAGACAAAATCGAGGTCTCATCTTTACAGATCGAGAGACTCAAGTCGAAGATCGAAGAGATGGAAAAGGAAATAGACCGAAAGAATGGGGTGATGTCATGCCAGCAAGTCAAATCCGACGAGATAGAGCGAGAATACATGGATAAATTGTTCCAAAGCAAGAGGGTCATCATGGAGAAAGACGAGGAGATCAACAAACTAAAGAAAGAAAAATCTGCACAAGAAGCTCTCTATAACGAGAGAGAACAGAAAGCCAGGATGAAGGTCTGTTTTCAAAGTGAAAAAGCTAAAGTCTTTAGTACGAAACGCACATCTTACAGCTGAGTAATATGACTCGAAATGAGGACGGCAAGAGCAGCCACACACTCGACGATTTCAGGAAAAAAATGTTTGCACAGAAAGTAATCTTTTATGACAAATTCAAGAATAAAATTTGAACAGCAAGAATACGAGAAGCAGATCGATGTTTTGAACAGAAAATTATCCGCAGCGCTCTCTGCAAGGTGAAAATAGGATATCATAAAGGTAAGATGTCATAAGTATTACTCTTGATTCTATTGCCAGATTAAATTTCCAAATCGGCGTCGGTTATGTTGCTCTCCTCGCCATTTTCTGCGCCGTTTTCTACTTCTAAATCATCATCGTTTAATTCTGCATCTACAACGGTCAGTCTGGGAATTCACTGGAATTCTGGGAAATTTACCGGCAAGGGTGGGGTCGGTCTCCGCCTGTTGTTGCGCGGGAGGGGTGGAGGGAAGTGTCTCACTTAATTTAGCCGTAACGGTCTTTGTTGCATCTGGGTGTTGATATCTACACGTTGTAGTCTTGAAGTGGCAATTTTCTCCAAACTACAACCAGTCAAAAAAATTCAAAAAAAAGCAGAACAAACCTTGCACGGTGTGCTGGAGGTACCAATTGATAATGTAGTGAACCTTATAAAATGTAAGCCTCAATTTACATCACAGAAACTGTCTGTGAAAACGCCCAAGGTCTTATTGCTGAAGTGCGAAAAGAATGTTATGGCTGACCTGTTCTGTGTTGCGGCGTGTGAGAACATGCAGGCAGCTCCTTTTGTGCACAATTTCCCATATTTGCATGGTATTGCGAGGGTTCCTACGACGCCTGCAGCTGCGGCGGCGGCGGCGGCTGCAGGTGGGGGGTGTGTAAAAGAGCAGTCGGTTCGGGTGCATTGTAGTCCAAACTGTACACGTCAGAACCGAGACATGACCGGAAATTTCAAGGAAAATTCTGACCTTGCAGGCGACGGAGGGGTGTATGTATCTACATTGGGCGCCATAAGGACAAGCGGGGAAATTTCTGTGAAGTTTCAGCGAAAATTCGTTGAAAATTTATGCCAAGAAATCACCTGCAGATGGTCGCGGCGGGTGCGGGTGCGGGAGAAGCTTCTCCAACAGCTACCTTCTTCTTTGTGACATCGACTTCTTCTCCATCTTGTGAATCATCTCTGTTCCTCTTGCCCGCTTTGAACGTGACTTGGACGTCATCTGCAAAGAGTTCAACATCTGTGATACATGTTTGTGAAGTTTTTGGGCTAAAGCGAGGGGCTCTGCGACAGAGCCGCAGAGATGATATTGTGAAGCTTTAGGGAAGATGCCACAAGCATAACGGTGCCAAGTGAATCACTAAGACGTGGAATGTTGTTGCTGCGGCATGAACGATGTCTTTAGGTTAGACACCGATCATACTGAAGCGCAACATTTCTTAGAGTGATGCTAGGAAGGGCCCTTCGAGGAGGAATGCTTTAATCACCTGACATGGATACTGTATGTTGTCTCTTCTTGTAACCCCCTTCATTTCTACCATTATGACCATTTTCTTTTCTGTCTCCACGATTTCCTCGATCTCTGCGGCCTCTGCGATTACCACCGTTGTTGTGGTTATCACGACGCGAAGAGATGGAGTCAGAAAGACTGAAGTCGAGATTGTCTGTTCACAAATCAACTTCTTCCGAAAACGGATCATGATACAAAGGCCATATGATCAAAAATCCTCACCTCTTCTTGATCTTTCCTTTGTGGAGTCACTTGCCGCTTGCACAGCGCTCAACAGAAGTTTATTAGGTGTTGGTTTTGGTCTGTATTGTTCTTGTTCCATCTGATTTGCCTCAGTAAAGGGTCATATCTAAAGATATTGTCCTACCTGTTCATCTTCAAAATCATCCTCCGCCTGTCCATATGAGTCAGTACAATCACATAACGAGGTGCTTGTGTGACCACTACTCACGTAATCGTTATCGTTGGACATTCTATATGGACAAAAGAGTGTTTCCTCTTATCTTGCAGTTGTGAAATGAAGAATCTGCTCGAAAGTTGCCGCAGCGAAAAACGAAAAAAATGAAAAAATAATTCCAATCTTCTTTTATTACATTTTTCACTGTTGCATCTTCGTTCTGGCGCTGTTCTCTATATAGATGCTTCTCTTTCTCAATTTGAGTTCTAATTCCCTGTTAAACTCCTCAATAGAGGTGACATCCTTTCTCTGCTCCTTCTTTTTATCCCTGATGCTCTTGATTGTGCCTTGGTTTTCGTTCGCCCAGCGTCTGGTGATCGTGCCGGTTCTGTAGGAAGACACCACGTTGCGGTTAAGGGTGTTTTTGGCCTCAGGTCCGGCTCTCTGGGGGTGAGGGGTTCCCGCTCTTGGAGTGGCAGGGGATTTTGAGGGGACGGCTCCTTGTTGTTTCTTGGCAACCACTGTGTTGATCTTGTGAGTCGAAGGTTGGACGACGCCTGCGGGGGTGGTAGAGGTGGTCGCAGGGCGAGAGACGGGAGTGGCCGTAGGAGGAGTGGGTGCGGTAGAAGATGTGGCGGCAGAAGGTGCGGCAGCGGAAGGTGCGGGACGAGTTGGGGTTGAACCAGCTGGTGCGGTCGTGTTTTGTGTCTGCACCGTCTCAATCAACAATACCAATATTGCACACAGACAAACCTTCTGTGCTACCGGGATTATGGGAGGGGGTATGGGTACTGATGACGTCACACTGGCAGGGATTGGTGCAGGCTCCTTCACAGCCTTCTGGGGTTCTTGCTTTCTCGCCGCCACAGGGGTCAACCTCTGCTTCATTGCTTTCTCCAACTCATCATTGAACTGATCTTTCTTTTCTTCATTCTCAAGTCCGGGGAAGAACGGCTGCATCTTGGGCTGTTCACCTTTAGCCATTGCCGCGAAGGCCGCTTCTTGTTGTTGTAAATCATATGGATTCTTCAACATGTGACTCCTCCTCTTGACATCGGCTTCCTCTGGGGTTACGTCCAATGCCTTTTCTCATCAGAAGAGTTTCACTGTGATATGACGTGTGATGACGTGATCACCTTTTTGACCATCTCGCGGTTTTCTTGAAGAGTACTGCTGACTCTTTCTATGCTGTTGGTACGAGTGGGCTTCTCCACCGGCTTGACCACTGGGGCGGGGGCAGGGGCAGCGACGGGGGCAGGTGGGGTCGAGACTCGGACACTGTGAGCTGGAGTTACTCCTCCGGGCGTTCTATGATTAGGTGCAGAGGGAAAATCATTCGTTCTGCTTCATTTGAGCGAAAAAAAATAGTTGTAGATGGTCACCTCATGCGTATGGATTGCGCAGGAGGGTCGAAGATGATGGAGGAGTTGCCATTATTTGTCTTTTGAGGTGGGGGAGATGACTTTACGAACTTGCTGGAGGAATTCTTGGGCGAGCCCTTCTTCGAGCTCTTCTTCTTTCCACCACACTGTAACAATTTCAATTTTGAAAGGAGAAAAAGGCGGGAAAAGTTACTTACACGAACGCAAGCCAAGAGACCCATATTATTTCTGTCAAAAAGTTAAGTGTGTTGTTGTACTGGTAGTGAAATTTATTTATTCGTCGTAAGCGTGTGCGTCTATGCGTGATTGTGATGAGTGAGAGACAAGTAATCATATTCACGACTTCCACTTCCAACAGAAAACTCCACGTTTCCTGTCTGCGTCCTCTTTTTGGAAGAAATTGTGTCCCCATTTGTCAGTGACACGGGCAGGTGTGAAGTCAGTAAGGAGGAGCGGTATGAGGCTCCCAACACTTGGGGACGACTGCCCGAAGAGGTGGTCGACCTTTTCAAATAAACGTCTTGGACGCAACCAGTGAAATAGCAGATGTGGCCTCTATTAAAATAAAATGGTGCAGACTTCTCACCCTGAGATTTGATCTCTGGCTGTCCTTCTGAGCATAAATGAAACCACAGCGGTATGAGGCTCCCAACACTTGGGGACGACTGCCCGAAGAGGTGGTCGACCTTTTCAAATAAACGTCTTGGACGCAACAGTGAAATAGCAGATGTGGCCTCTATTAAAATAAAATAGTGCAGACTTCTCACCCTGAGATTTGATCTCTGGATGTCCTTCTGAGTATAAATGAAACCACAGATGGAGATGTTCATCATCGGACAGATAGGTGATGAGGATTTAAATTTCACGATGAACAAACTTTAAAACCTTCTCTATCTGCTTTGGTGTTTGGACACTAAGTTCTTCACTTCTACCTCGTCAGAGTTGACTGATGTGTTGGTTTAAGGCCGCTGTAGCAGTCTCAGTGCATGCCACAGTTTACACAGCCTGCACATGTGGTTCGTGTTTCGAGTGCTGTGGCTCCAATTTTTGTATCATAAAGACAGTAAGATTCGCGTCTCGCGAGACATGAATGGCACTAAGCACCTCGTCACCACTCAATGTAACATTGCCCGGGACAGATTTGGGCCGTCTGTTACAGAAAGGCATGAATAAAAAGCAGGGTAATATGTCTGGATCAAGCAGGGTTTTTTTGGCGCTGTTGCTCTATCTACAACCAGGCATGTGTGGTCTAATACAAAATCGGCGATTTAACCAATTTTAACCGCTGTACAGCAAAAAGTATTGTGATATTACAATGACGATACTTACCGATTGAATTGACGAACAGCGTGGCGAAATTCGCCCCAAGACAATCGTCAAAATCACAAAACACGGGGGAACGTCCACTCTCATCCTGCCGCCACCTGTGTATCAATAAGTCCACGCAATACCAACTCTGGATATTCGGTGTGTACAGAGGCGTCAGGTTTTACCAGGAGAACGCCGGCATACTGAAAACCTGCAGGTTTCTGAAGTCACAAACCACATACCAGCTTCACCACAGCCTCCACGTGGTAAAAAACCATGCCTGTCATCACCAAGCAGCGTGTACAGTACAACCTGGTGTACATGTCAGCAGAGCCGCCACAAAGTAAAATTACCAATTGGATTTTGAATATTTTAGATAATGTTTTTCAAAGTATTTCCCACAAAACAAAATACAGCAAAAGTGTTGTAAAAGCTGGAAATGTGGACAGACGACTTACCTGTTCATTTCAAGGCTTCCAACTTTACCCATTTACCGCATCTGCACATAAATTTATGCATGTTGTTTACTAGGATCATCAATATTTGTACCGTCTATATATATAATTAATTGGTGTAACCCAAATACATTTTTATTGGGCGAGTTGAATAATGTGGCTAGAGACTTCAACAGGCTCGTCACTGTCAGAGCTTTCTGTCTTCTTCTGCTTTGGTTTCTTGGCGCTGATCCCAGCTTTATGATTCTTCCACATTCCACCGTATCTGTAAAATTCCTTGTCTTTCGTGCCATCCACTTTACCCCCGGACACCTTCAATCTTCAGGAATGAAATGATATTACATGATAGATGAAAATACCTTCTGCCAACATCCCTTTGTGCAGACCATCTTCCATTGCTCTGTGTCATCAATCTGGCATCTAACAAGGATGTCCCTTGGCTCTCCACATACATCACATTTCTTTCTTGCAGCTTCGATGGCAGAAGGAGACTTGGACCGAGCAGATCGTTTCGCTTCTTTTGCAGCCTTCTTTCGTGCCCTCTTCTCTTCCTTCTTTGGATCTAATATAGTGGCCGGAACTTCACTAATCGTTTCTAATTTGATTAGAAGAGGACATGATTTTGAAAGTCTCACCATTGTCTTGCTCTTTAGTGACTTCTTTCAAATCGTCTCCAGATGTGCTCGTCATATTTCGTCTCAGTGGTGGGATGATCTTTTGTGATGTGTTGATATTTAGTGTCAAACGTGGTATTAACAGTGATCTCGTTCTGTTGATTCTGTTGAAAGTCCATACACATTTCATCAGGCGTGACCGAATGACGTCAATTTCCCGGAAACTCTAAATCAGTCTACAATCCTGAGACACACCAACATCTTCATCAGCCAGAAAGTCTGAAGAACGCTTTCCACAAAGGTCTTTCGGTTAGTGTTGGAGCAACCAGAGAACATCCCGTCTCGGACGGCCGTGCCTCCACAGGTCACAGGGCAGGACGTAAAAATGCCGTTCTCCGTACTTTTATTTTCGGAGCACATCCATTGGAATATTTACAGAGCTTGAGGTCGCCTTTCGTTTGAGTTCACGTTGTAGACGAAGGTCAAGTGCCCTTCGGAGCGTTTGATGGGACTAGGCCGTGATTTGTACACGTTTGCTACCGTGACTCGAACGGTTGTGTTCACGGTAAGGTCTGGTCTCCTTGGCGCCATCACGACGAGCAAGTTTTGACTGACATCCCTCACCACCGCTTCCCTCTGCCCAAACATCACCTCAACTACAATCCGTCAAACAAAGAGAGGGAAGTATTAAGACGTACTGCTGTCAGATGCCGTGCTGAAGCCGTAACCTTTGATCCAAACCTCGGTATCTTCGGTGTTTGAACCGGATTTCATTTGCAATCCTTTTAGTCTTGGTGCCGCTGTGGATGTCAGTATGGTGGACATTACGGCAGGCCGTAAAAGCTCTGGACCGCTGTAGACGAGTAAATCCTCACTTTGGGCTGTGTTAATATTCGCATGCACCTCGAATGATCTGGTCACGATCTGGAAATATGTCATCTACAAGAGGGTTCAGAGACCTCACCCTCTCTCTCCAAAATCGATCATCTTTGGTACAATAGTTGATGATGAATTCCAGACGGTACTTGTTCCTCCCAGACGCCTGACTCACCTATGACGTCATCACGTGTACATAAATAAAAGCCAGAATCACCTTCAGGTGGAAATCCCCCTCCAGGTTGTTGCTGTCCAAGTCTACGTGTAGTTGTTCTGTTGAACTACTAAGTATCGTGGGATCAGGGGTGTTGGGGTGTCCCACTGGGAAGGTAAGGGGGTTATGACGTCATCAAGTGTATACGTACGTATACTGACCGTGATTACGCCGGATTTGATCTTGTTTTGTACTCCATCAGAATTATACACATCCTCGCGAGGGAAAATCTTTATGGGTTTAGGGTTCAAGAATCTGCATCCGTCAGAGACCGAAATATTGACCGTTAAAAAAGCTCACCGGCTCTCCTTGGGGTAAGTCTTGCGCTGCATAATCCACGGCTCCTCTTTGATGACAAATCTCGGCTCGTTTGGAATATTCGGATTCGGATGGTCAATCGCCTGGCCAGATGAGCTCGTGATCAGGACGATATACAAACCTGTTGTATAAGAGGATCCCGGATTCGAATTTCCGCTATTGGAGAGGGCGGTGAGGGAGGGGGTGAGGGGACGGGAGGGGGCGAGGGGGTGAGACGGGGTGAGTGGGTGTTTTTTAACACCTCAGAGGATGGGGTGACCACAGAGATGGAGGTATACGAGTAAGATGAGGAGAATGAAGTCGCCCCACATGATGGAGTCTTCTCGAAAGATCGTTTCAGCGGCGAAAGGGTACGACTCGATGTCGATGAAGAGACGGTCCTCGAGAATGTCGGTTCGGTCTTGGGTTTCTTCACAGAGACTGCTCTTCGCTCATCTCGGTTCACCTGCAACATTAGTTTATAGACGAAAACGGTGGAATTATTTTACCGTGGAAGATGTATGCTCCGGTTTAGAGGATAGAGTCCTGCGCGGAGGCGGATAGGGATTCACGGTGGGATTGGGGTGTGTTATCCCAGAGTGGAACTGCAGTTTGTGAGCGTGGAGACTTAAAAGGAAGATAGGACTTGGACTGATGTGACTCCCACCACTTGGTTATAGTTGTTGTTGAAGGGATATTCGAGAGGACTGCGTAAGGTAGGATAGCTGTAGGCAGGAGGATATCCATAGAAATGAGGATAGGGAAGACTATGAAAGCCAAAGGGTGGAGGAAGATGCGCGTATCCAAGAGTGTTGTGGAAGTTCGAGTTGTGGGCTCTATAATGTTGTTGTCCAAGGTCCTGCTGTCTGAAAGACTCTTCGTCAGATGACTCCTCTCTATCAGTGTCTGTCCTCTCAACTTCTTGATCTCGTCTCTCCATGTGGTCTATCTCTCGTTGAACCAAAGGAGAAGTGGGTATCACAAAAAGAGAAGAGCCCAGTAACATAAGGAAAGAATCTGTGTCAGGCCCTTTGGCAAACTGCGTGGTCGGAAAATTGTCTGGAACAAACGGGAAATGAGAAGAAAATACGTTTCTGGCGAAAGTTCCTGGGTCTAGATTAAATCTCTTAAGACAGTGTCGAGGGAAGTCCATTTGGATGGGAAACCCAAGCTCATCTTCGAACTCGAAAAGGTTTCTGCCATGGTTGGTTTGCGGCTGTGGTTGGAGAAGGAAGGGGTAATTTCCCGCCATCCATTCTACAACGGGCTCGAACATTCGTGACGATCCACATCTCAAAATCACATATCATCAAAAAATCAACATGGCAGACTTTGTGAAAGGAGTTACTCCTGCTCAGCAAAAATTCAATGGCTCATCTCTCAAGATTCTGATCGTCCATACGCGCTGGAACTTGCCAATTGTGGTGAGTGGACATATTCATCAGGCTCAACAAGTAATCTGTGATAGGAATCCTTAGTTCAGGGATCAAAGCAAAAACTAGCAGCATTTGGAGTGAAAGAAGAGAATGTGAGAGTGGAGGAGGTGCCGGGTGATTTTTCTCCATCCACCTAATCAACAATATGATTATCTGATGAATCAAGGTTCATATGAACTGCCATTTGCGTGTTCTAAGCTGATGAGCATGGGCCATTACGATGCCGTAATCGCAATAGGGGTGCTCATAAAGGTGGTTTTGATTTCGGATAATTTATTGGATGCGTGACCGCGGCAACAGATTCATAAAACCGCACACAGACTGACTTTTCCAGGGATCGACCATGCATTTCGAGTACATTTGTGAGGCTGTCAGCCAAGGTCTCATGCGTATTCAACTAGACAAGGGTATCCCTGTCATCTTTGGTGTTTTGACATGTCTTACTGAGGACCAAGCCTTGCACAGAGCTGGAATCGCAAAGGGCGAAGACAAGGGCCACAACCACGGTGAAGACTGGGGAGCTGCCGCAGTCGAAATGGCTTTGTTGAAAAACAGAATATAAACTCGTGCATATAGATCATGATCTGAATTGTGTATGATGAATCGATCGTTTAGAGGGAAACAGATCGCCCCAAAATATATTTATTTGTGGAAATTTAATTGAATAAAGAAAATATCGAGATGTACAAGCGGGAGAACAGGTATCTCAACGCCGTCAAAAAGTCGCGTCTAACCACAACTTGAGTCGCCGGGGAGGGCTGTAACTCCTCAGGTTCTCCATGGGCATCCTCAATAGGGTCCTCTTTCTCTGACTTGGATCCTTCTGAATCTTGATGGGTGATGTCATCTGTGCAGCATGAACATGAAGTACTTGACTTTGATGTCTTACCTCGTGAATTTTCGCCTTTACTGTCTGCAGAGTCATGTTCGCCCTCCTGAGTTTCCCTCGAATTTTCTGCGGGATCTCTCTGCTGATCTCCAGAATCTTCGTCCACATTTTCTTGAGAATTTTCATTCGATTTTTCCCTCGATTCATCCTCAGAATTTTCATGTTCTTTTTCTTGAGATTTCTCCTCCTGATTTTCGTCTGGAATATTCTTTGAATCTTCTGATGATTTGGTTTCATCGGTTTGAGACGCTTGTTGCTCACCAGCATGGGGGTTCGTATAATCGTACCAGCTTCTCTTCTCTACCACGAATCAATCCAGGAACATGTTGAGGTATTTTTAGTCTGCTGACATACAGAACTATTTAAAAGACAAGGTGAAAAATCACTCGCCAAAGCACCACATCTGCAACACTAAAATATTAAGACATCTCACCTTTATCACTCAAGATGTCGTTAGCCTGGTTGATCTGTTCCGTTTTTGTGTGGCTCGTCTGTCTATCACTGTCGCTCTTGTCGGGATGGCTGTACAAGATGTCAGATGGATTGAACGTCTACAACACGAAAGCTCACTGTACCAAGAGGAGATCCTTAGCGGCTCTGTGGATCTCTTCTGACGTGGCGTTTTTGCTGACGTTTAGAGCTTTATAGAGGTCGGGGAGACCTGTGTAGTCATCTGCTGGGAAATCCTCCTGAGATAAGACTGCGCCATAAATGGCCAAGGCGATCAGAACATAAGACAAGCTGATGACTTTAGGACATGGATACAGAGTAGAAGACGAAATCTCACCGTCTCCACCATCTCCAGCGGTCTTGCTTCTTTGCGACGTGTTCTTCTTCAATAGGTTGAACCACCACGAGCGGTTTCGAACCACTACAGAGTCAGCACAACACACGTCACCTTCGAAAACTCACACATTTTCTGGTATGGTCACGACTGGTTCACCAATGATGATTCCATTTGTAGCCAAAACCTCAGTCTTTGTTTCCACAGGCTGGTTGTGTGTACCTTTCTTCTTCTTTCCCATGTTTCACACGTTCGCCGTTCAGACCAATTCACCAACCGTTTTTCAACAAGATCGCTGTCTACAATGAGTTTCAAGTTGAAATTTTTCACAGAAAGGACACAGAAACCGAGAAAGCATAAAATCTCTCACGAGATCAATCGTATCATACACCTCATAACATGGCAACAAGTGCGTATCACATTTAGGTGGAGCGTAGAAGTTGCTGACCATTAAAAGGAGTTCAATTCGAGAACAGCAGTGAGATCGGTGTCTTCGCTAAACTCACAAATGCATATTGTCTTCTTGCCCATGGAGGCAGAGACTATTTCAGAGTAATGGAGGCAGAGCTGGCAGACCATATACCACTTGTATACAGCAGTATCGCCGGAACTCGCCTCGTTGGAAGAATGACAGTCGGTGAGTACATTTGATTTAAAAAGTTTTTTCCAACAAGGGGTAGGAAACAAGAATGGACTGTTATTACCAAACACAACAACAGATCAAGAGATGCTCCACATTAGAAACAGTCTTCCAGACTCTGTTGTCGTACAGAGAGTCGAAGAGAGACTTTCTGCCCTCGGAAACTGTATTGTCTGCAACGATTACGTTGCCCTTGTCCACCCAGACCTCGATCGTGTAGGTTTTTGACATTACTTATTTCGAAATGCCATAGAACATTGAGTCTGATCGATTCTAGGAAACCGAGGAGATCATTGCCGATGTGCTCGGTGTAGAGGTCTTCAGACAGACCATCGCCGGAAATGCACTTGTTGGAAGCTACTGTTCCATCAGCAATCAAGGAGGTCTCGTCCACCCAAAGACCAGCATAGAGGATAAGGAGGAGTTATCTTCCCTCTTACAGGTGAATTCACCATTTCTCATTTATTGTGTGCCGTAGTTTATCAATTTTGAAAGACAGCACAAGATCCACGCAGCAGTTTCGTATAGAAACAACGTTTTCTCTTTTTGGAAGAAAAATACTGCACAAGTTTTTGTGTTGCTGCAGACCCAATTCTTTACTAGTTTTATCGTCTGCATGATGAAGAAATTTTGATTCAAATAGATCCCCCTCGTCGCAGGAACAGTCAACCGTGGAAGTGACGTCATCGGTGCCGGCTGCATCGTGAACGACTGGAGTGCTTTTGTTGGATCAGACACGACAGCCACAGAAATTTCAGTTTTAGAGTCCATCTTCAAGTTGGAAGACTCTCGTCCTTCTGCCATCATCAATCAAATGAGATCTTCGCTCATCGATGCTTTATAAACGTAAAATTGTTTCTTTTCTCTTCTACAAGGTCCGTTTGTTCTTCACTATTTTCGGTTATCTATTCAATCGACATTCTAAAAGCTTCTTTTGGATGTTCTTGTCTTTGAATTTGCATTGCCTGTGATGTCGTCATATGATGGGAGCAATTCGCCGAAAATATTCCAGATTGCGTGATCTTTTTTCATTTCTGGACGATTTTCCAGCTTGGATATGTCTTCACCAGACCAAAGCACTTTGCAGCCAGGAAATTCGATCGAGAATGTCACCCGACGGTTCTCAAATCTGGAACTGAGCGAAAAGGAGAGAAAATGGAAACTAATCGAGGATCACATTAGAGAAGGTGCCGCTAAGGCTAGGTCGATGTTTTCCGATTGATCAACACACTGACCCAAACAGATCACGGATCGATCTCAATGTGGGGGGAAAGAGATTCTGCACCTCTAAAGAGATCCTCTTAAAGCAGAAATACACTTATTTTAGTGGTCTTTTAGACGGCCACTGGGAGTCAGATGGTAATGTTTCCCTCCATCGTCCCGATTCAAATTTTGAATGTACACAGAAGACGGATCGTTTTTTATCGACAGGAGCCCAAAGCATTTTGGTGTTATTTTGGAATATTTGAGGTCAGGAAAACTGTTGATCAGCAATCTCAATGACGAACAATTGGACAGCTTGAGATCTGAAATCGATTACTACCAGGTATGCGCCTATAGATGTTATCTACTTTATTCAAGATGTAACTGTAATGATTGATGCAAGCGCGTCTTTCGCAGCAGATGAATTGTGACACTCCAAAAAATTGTCAGAAACGTCAAATATACACATACACGTCAAATAGACATATACACGTCAAGTTGACACGTGCCAGATCCAAGTACCCGAGAGCAGCTTTTGTATCATGAAACGCTCTTCTTTTGGACCACAGCATATTCTAGAAGGCTGGCTTCGCGGAAAACGGATCGGGGAGCTGTTATACAAAGCCACTAAGCACGGCTTCAGCGGTGATTCTTTTCATCAATATTGTGACAACCGCGGGCCGACTTTGGTCCTCATACAGAGCTCAGAAGGTGAGATTTCGGGGAAATTTCGACGATTTTTCGTGGAATCTGAAGAGAGTAGGGTGGTTGTTTGGGGGTTACGCCCCTGTTGCTTGGCAATCTTCGGATAATTACTTACCGAGTAGTGACGCGTTCTTGTTCACGTTAACTAACCCAAACGAGACTTCACCCACAAAATTCAACATATTTTTCCAAGAAAAAGCACAGTACGACCACAAGGGTGTCGGCCCAGCCTTTGGAGGTGAGTATCTACAACGACCAGAGTCATAAAATAACGCGTTGTAGATGCGAGAAAGCCCGACCTTTTGATATGCAGCAACTCTAACCGCATAGGAAAGTCAAACATTAATTTTCCGGGTTGTTTTGTCGATTTGATGGGCTGGGCCAACGAGACTTTTACTGGCAGTTCTACTTTCCATACCAAAGAGATAGAGGTAAATAGTTATATATCATCTCGAACTGAACACTTCAGGTCTACGAGGTGGTCCCACCACCGAACTTGCCATATTGAATTTCACTAACGGCTCCACTTTTGCAACAGGAATTATGTATATAAACCAGAGTTCAAGACTTTTGTTGTTTGATTTTTATGCATTGCTATTTCTGTGTTGTAATAACAAGTTCTATCGTTGATTCATGGACAAAGAAAGTTTTTATTGTTGGATTCATAAAGATAACGTGCTGCGCCAAAAGAGGTCAGAACAATTGAGAACATCAGGAAGCGAATATCTCCTTTATCAAACAGCGGCATGATGCATCTCCACTATCCCTTTGCTCTGTGTTTGTTACGCAAATTGGTTGCTGCTGTCTCCTGTCTTCCTTGTTCTTAATGACTTGATCAATGAAAGACTGAACCATCTGTACCATTCCCAAATTGGCATGAAGATGTTCAGCCCGGTGAAGGCGGAGATCTACTACACCTTGGACCAACATAAATTTGCTGTGTGTATGAGCCATATCATGAATAATGAGAACTCACCAAGATACTGTCGACACTAGCATTCGTTTGGAAAGACAAGGCATACGTCACAACTGGGAATTTTCCCAAGTGATAATTGACTGGACTATAATGGCTTTTGAAATTATTTTATTTTATTTGGATAAGTTTCACAACATGACGTATTCAAAATGCTTAGTTACTATGAGAATAAATGCAAGAGTTGTGGAGACTGGATATTTTCCGAAGTGATAATTGACTGGACTATAATGGCTGTTGAAATTACCTCATATTATTCAGATAAGTTTCACAACATGGCAAATTCAAAATGCTTAGTTACTATGAGAAAGTGATGATTGACTGGGCTACAATGGCTGTTGAAACTATCTATTTTTGTTTTTATAAGTTTCACAACAAGATCAAATTTGAGATGCTTAGTTATTATAAGAAAAAATGCAAGAGTGGCGGTTTTATTTGAATGAGTTTCACAACATGACCCATGTAAAAGAAGTGATGATTGACTGGACTATAATGGCTGTTAAAACTATCTATTTATGTTTTTATAAGTTTCACAATAAGGCAAAATTTGAGATGCTTAGTTACTATGAGAATAAATGCAAGAGTGGCGGATTGAACTGAATTGAATATCAATATTGAATTTTGATATCAATAATCAATATTGATATAAGTTGAAGAGTGTGCTTATTCCACTGGAGCATGATGGTTGGCAATCTCCAAGACTTTCTTCTTTACACATCCTTTTGGAATCCTTCCATCAAACTGGTGGTGAGAAATCCAATG